>JAZGTH010000066.1:932500-967500 GCA_036877525.1 Chromobotia macracanthus | reverse complement strand
AACAAGTGTTATGAAACTTAGTTGATTCATTTATGTACTTTTACATTTGTGTGCTATTTCAGATAGCCTTGTTTTTTTCATGAGAATTACTGGAAATTGAATCTAAATTGAAAACAAAACAAATCAAGCAATCATGGGAACATATTTCAGTGTAAAAAAAAAAGTATTAAAGTAAGATTATTTTGACTAATGCACTGTAGATACTGTGCCGGTACGATGCCGTGGGGAAACACGAGTGAGCACCAGGGATTTGGGCCTCAGAAACATGATGATGGACTGATCGAGGTGATCGGGTTTACCATGACCTCGCTGGTGGGTTTCAGGGCTTCGACTGGCTGTAGTGCCTTTATTCACAAATATACACTACCAGTCAAAAGTTTGGAAACACTTTTTCTTTGCTCATATTTTTTTAAATTTATGAATAATAGGGAACTTATCAAAACTATGAAATAACACAAATGTAACTTTAAGAATTATGTTGTGTTTATTAATGAATTATAAACGTTTAATAAAATGTTTACAGATTAAAAGATTTTTAATCTGACATTTCAGTCAAGTGTTTCCAAACTTTTGACTGGTAATGTATCTGCCAAAATAAATGAATGAAAAGGATTTTTACAGACTGAAGCTTGATGTTGCTCTGTCCTGCTGTAGGCCACCCTACAGGTTGGAGGTCATGGTGAGAGACTTCATCAGTGTAAGGAGGTTCTCCTCACCACCTTTAAACCCATTCCTGTGCAGGTGGATGGAGAACCCTGTAAACTGGCCCCATCTATGATCCGCATCACCAGGAGAAACCAGGCCAACATGCTGCAGAAGACCAAGATAAGAATGTCCCTTCCACAGTGAGTACAGTCACCTGATCGCCCAGGAATCCAATCTTCTAATGATCCATCCATCCATGGAAGCAATTTTTAGAACCATCTGACCATACTTAAAATCTGGAGGAAAGCTGAATGTTCTTGTCTTCTTATGGATGCAGTCAGTTGCCCATCACTGAGGAGGTCCAGATCCAGGTGAACCGAATAAACATGAGTGATTATGAAGCCCTACATTACGACAAGGAGCAGCTTAGAAAAGCTTGTGAGTGTTCCTGTAGTTTGGTAGAGCATTACGTTAGCAGTGCAAAAGGTTGTGGGATCTATCCCAGGGAGCACATGTACTGATGAAATGTATAATTTGAATGTATTGTAAGTCGCTTTGGATAGTGTCTGCCAAATGCATCAATGTAAACGTAAATGAGTATCTTCTGACCTCTTCTCTCTGTCTTCTGCTCTGAGAATCTAACTCTTCTTTCTTTCTCTGCTCTTCTTCCTAGCTATTCCTATGGGAATAATTACAGTTTCCAGGAGCAGCAATTTGGAGACGTGTCGACAGTATATCGAGAAGTTACATGAGGTGCTTTCAGCTTCCTGAATGTTGGTTAAAGATGTGCCAACAGGCATCAGTGTCCTCCTTCATGTCTGAGGTTGAAGTAGATATGTGCTGTGAAAATTTGGCATGAAGTCACAGAATCTTCAGCGTATGAGAAAAATAAAATTGCTAAATTTTATAACTAAGAGAGTGTCCATCGTGAGATACAGTAGTCAGTGTTATTGATCTTATTTATATGCAATATAGAATGTTAATTGCCCAATCAATGTTATTGACCTCATTAAAAAATAACCCAGTGTAAAATCATGAACACCCAGGGTTACATTAACCCAGGGTTACCTGCGGCAACAAATGCAAGTGTGAAAAGGTCATATAATTACCATGATTCAGGCCAAACGTTATGCTGTGCATGTGACACGCATTGCACATTGACTTCCTGTTGACTTATAGGTCAAAAAACATGTTTTTTTGACTAATTTAACTTGAGCAGAGAATCTGTTTTGGACACAAGCCATTTTTCACACTCTCTCTTTCTCTCTCTTTCTCTCTCTTTCTCTCTTTTTTATAGGAGGGGGGTGCTGTTAATGCAGACACACTACACGTGCCAAAACTTTCCACAAAATGGTGCTTCCTGGATTGTAAGCGGAGTATTTTAAACTGAAACAGTCGAGCACTCATCTGAAAACTGGTCAAAAATTTTTATGCAAAATTATATTTATATTTAAATTATATTTGTTGGTATTGGCACATTTCTAGGAATTTTTGGGTGTGATGTTTGCAAAAACATCTGAATCTAGCCTAAGCTGCTTTGCTAATCTTAGCTGGTTTAAGCTAGTCTCCCAGCATGACCAGCTGGAAAATACTGAAACCCCTTGAAAACCAGCAAACCAGTCTGGACTGTTTTCAGCAGAATAACTGTTTTATGTTGGATTTGTTGACAGCTACGAGTGCAGATCGTTTCTACAGAATCGACCGTGGTCAGGTACAGAGAGATGGAGCGCTTGTGTCTCATGGTTGTTTCACGTCACGCTGTCTCATTTCACTCTGAAATGTCGCATCTTTACTGCAGGAGGATCTAAACTGTGTGACCGAGCTCTCTCCCCATGAGCTGTTCATCTTGGACCCGGAGCTGGTCACCACAGAGATGGTGGGTGTGCCACCTGGAATGCCGGGGACTGTGGAAACTGCAGAGGGATGTTCCAACAGCACAGAGCACGTGGCTTGTCCTGGTTTCTCCTCAGAGTTTCCATTACTGTGCAGGTAGTGAAATGAAGTTGACAGTATGTGTGTTGGTGTATCGACTGACGCTGTTAGGGCTGTAAACAACATCAGCACAACACTGGGGTGCAATCTGATGTTGCTTTCACTTTAACAGCACAGTACTGGAGTATGTGTGTGTGGGCTGAGGTTGCTTGGCCTGCAGGCACAGAATGTCTTAGAACGTCTTCAGAAGAATACCAAAAACTGAGAGAAGTCTTTGTGGAGATGTTTCTACAAGACAAAAAGCTTTCAAGAGGGACTCAAAGTTGTCTTGTCAATGGACTTATATAATTATGTCCTCATAGAGTGCATTGTAATTAATGTATTTATATAATGTAATTATATTATAAACAGTAGATATGAATGCACTTATAAAAATGTACCAGAAGTACCATATTGCCATTGATCTGTTACAGTAAATAATGCAAAGCTGGCAAACAATAAATCCCCCATCTTCATTCTCCACACACATGAATGCTCACGACAGCAGTGTAAACACTTCAACAGTCAGTCTTCATCCATTCTGTTGCATGTCCGTCCCATAATGATCCCACAGGGCTCATCAGCTGCACACTGAATGCCAGACAGAAAACGTGTCGACCTGCATGGACACAAACGCTGACCCACCCATGCAAAACAACACGACGGTCACAAAACAAGGCCTGTACAGGTACAGCACATTCTCTGTTGTACCCTAAAGCTGCTTCTGTTGCCATGGAGACATAAACATCATTCTCCAAAATATGTAGTTGTTACATATTTTATACTATGAATATTCAGCAACTCACACATAGAGTTATCCATCCAGTTATCCATAATTCAGTGTGCTTACTTCTGGTGCTGTGGTGCTTATCTGGATCAGCCTTTACAAAAAAGTACTGTGTCGGTACCACAGCACAGTGATGGTATCAGATGGTAATACCATGGTGAATATGTACAGTACATGATTTATCACATAGCTTTGTATTTACATGTCACTCAAAATACTTCAGGAGAAATCATGGTATTACCATTGTGCATGCACGGATGAAACATGGTGCTTTTTTTAAAAAGGCAGAGGATATCTACTTTCATATGGATATCTGCGCTTCTAAGCTTGTGTTTGTTTGTACCTTCATCTCTAAGGAGGGGAGCAAAAATTATTAATATGAACCGTTTAAACCCAGCAGAAGGGGATTCAGTAGCTGTCCAAAGGTACTGTCCACACAGCCTGTAATATTTCATTTCTGCCGGTGAGGGTTGGGTGCTGCACTGGTGTAGTTGCATAACTTCAGATTTTTAATATTGATCATTTGACTTCATTTTGTGTAATAAATTTACAGGATAGATGTTTGGAAGAACAATAATCAAGGTACACATTTATTTTCAACATAGATCTAGATGCTTTGACTCTTGTTGTGTTTGATTCAGGAAACATGTTTCATCTGTTCTTCAATGTGTTTCAGAAACAAAAGATTTCCTCTTTGACGCTGTGAAGTCTGACAGCTTTGAGAAGGTATTTCAAGCTTTTGCCAGTTTGAAACTCTGTGTTAGTTCAGTACACTGGCTGGTCTGATGGACTGTTTCTCTGCTCACTGATGTCCTCAGCTGGTCCAGATTCATGAAGACGGTGCGAATCTGTTGGTTCAAGACGGGTTGGGCTGCACCCTCCTCCATTATGCTGTTGAGATCGGCAACAAAGACATGGTCAAGTACATTACTGATAAAGGTAAAGCAGTTACAGTACATTATGAATTTGATTTTTGTGCTGCACACTCGATCAGTAATTTCTCTCACTGTTTTTGATGAATAGCTCCTTCCTGCATTCTGGACGTGACAGAAAAATCAACGTAAGTCGCAGGACATGTTTTTCTATATCAGACTCATGGCAGAAGAGAAACAGAGATGGTTTTCTATTATTTGGTCAGTGATTCTCAACTGGTTTTGTTTAAACCCCCAAATTTTACAATGGACTTAAAAAATAGTGAATGTTTTAATGTTACTGCAAACTGCTTCATAGTATACAAAATGAATACTATGATACAGGGTGAATATGAACATTTACAACATTTTGTGCTGATGGTTAGAAGGAGGTGCTTGTATTTCACACAACAAAATGTGATCAACACAAACCTTGTTTGGGCTCATGACCTGTGATGACTGAGAGGACTGGAGACTTAATGGTTACTGAGGTGTGTGTGTTTCTCAGAGGGAGGACCGCTCTGCACAAAGCAGCTGCATTGTGTCACAGGACCATCTGCTATTATCTGGTGGAGGCAGGTGCATCTCTCCTGAAGACAGACCTGCAGGTCAGAACATGCACATGGTTCTCAAGAACATCTTAAACGATGATCTTCAGTCTGATGATCTTCAGTCTGATGATCTTCAGTCTGATGATCTTCAGTCTGATGATCTTCAGTCTGATGATCTTCAACCTGATGATCTTCAGCCCGATGATCTTCTGTCTGATGATCTTTAGTCTGATGATCTTCAGTCTGTTTAGTTAAACCAGATCTTTAGTCTGATGATCTTCAGCCCGATGATCTTAAGTCCGATGATCTTAAGTCCGATGATCTTAAGTCCGATGATCTTAAGTCCGATGATCTTAAGCCCGATGATCTTCAGCCCGATGATCTTCAGCCCGATGATCTTCAGCCCGATGATCTTCTGTCTGTTGATCGGTTCTGTGGCTCTCTTTTCAAATATGTCCAACTACCTAAATAATTAATGTCATAATTCCTGTGTGTTTCATTGAGGGTGATTTTTTTTTTTTTATTATTTTTAACCCAATGACCATCCAAAGCCAAACAGAAGCAGTATTTCATTCATTAGAGCCATGAAATAGCAATTAACTGTCGAGCTGTGGTGCTTATATGTGAGACATCAGTTCGAATCTAGCCTGTGTGAAAGTAGTGTGCTGTTTTCAAAACCATAAAATTGTCTGTTTAGTTTAACTGTTTTACATTACAGCCTGTAGCTTTTAAAACTTCAGGTTTATTTCTCCAACATTGCTCTCCATCATTTCCTGTCCACTCTGCTGTAAAGAAGTCCAAAAAATGCCTTTCCTTTCACCTGCAGGGTGAAACTCCAAAGATGTATGCAGAGAAAGCTCAGGATTTTGAGCTGGCCAAGTACCTGGAAAACAGGCAACACCATCAGATGATTCAGCGAGACGACCACGAGACCACCGTATGACTCTCCTCAAACCATATTTCTTAACAACCACTAAACCGCGAGATGTTTACAGCACTGGCATACAGTAGCCATGCTACGAGACATGAGACACAAGGGTGTTTGTTTGCTCTTTGTGTCGATTGTAATGCCAAGAAGACAGTGTTTGTGTTTGTGCATTCTTGTGTTTCAGAATGCACGAGTTTGCTCCATATTTTTCAGGAATTCCAGGTTGGTCAAGACTGCACAAAGCTGCATCGCTCTGCTGCGTACTCTAGGAAACAATGTACGGAAGTTTGGGAATTTCAGGGCTAAATTACCATGTTAAAAGTGTCTTTTACTAAAATACTCCAAAGCAAACCGGGTAAAGCTCAGGAGCAGTATAGCATTGAGAGGAGAGGTTGTTTAAACTACTGCTGCTTTTGGTTGATTTTAAATGCTGTTGCTGATAGCACAGAGGGTTTACAGATGTGGGCATACTTCAGTTATGTGAGCACAGTCCTGACACAATGTGACATTACTGAAACCTCTGCAGATTTCTTTCAGCTCAAACTCACGTTTGTTTTAGTTTGAGATGGATGTTGTTTTTGTTGCCTCCTGTGTTTAAGAAAGCTTTCTCAGCTGTTGCTTACTGGCACTTTGTGGTAAATGCTTGAATTTTCTAAAATATTCCATGAATTACTATGTTAAATATGTCAAATAACCTTAAATCACCCTCAAAATCAGCCTTTTGATTTTTCTACCTTAAAAACATGGCCAAGATGAATGAAGTTTCTTTCCTAAATGGAATCACATTTCATGACAAAGAATTCTTGTTTTTACTACTGTACTTCTGGAATTGCGTTTTACAGATTATTTCATTCAATAGGTTCAGCGGCACTGAATTTATGAGGTTATGCAGCTACATTCAGTACACACACAGTTCTTACATTGTGCTGACAGCTGATAAGTCAGTAAATGGTTTTTGGAGGCCAAACAGAAGAGAAGGAAAGAGATGTGATGCGTTTTTTCGCACACATTTGTCTTCTGACAGATTTAGAAATATGTCATCATCAAGTTAAAGGGTTAAATTCTGGTATATTCAGCCACTTACCTTATGCTGGGTTTTCTACAAAGCAGCTATTTTTACAGCGTTGGGCTGTCTGTGTTGTCATGAGCATGTTTGTATTGAGATGTCATTATATTGCTATGCAATTCTAAATAGATGATACATGTATATAATCTGTCAAACATTTTAAAATGTGAGAATGATGTATTCTAAATTACAAACTTGCATTTGTATGCGATATACATTTGGATCAAGATAATACATTATTTATAAGATGAGAATTTTGTTATAGAAACAGTCAGATATTGTTCTGCGGGGCTGGTTTGTTACTGTCTACTTGAAAAACAGAATAAAGTTATTAAAAACAACCTTATGTTGTTTGATTGTGTATGTATGCTTTTATAAGTATAAGCATCAGTTTGAGTCTGCACAGGTGAACACACTGATCCCTGCTGTCAGAACAGGGCTGAACACTGGGTCTCTGTATGAGGGTCATTATATGTGTGTACAGGCATCTGTGCCTCATTTATCATCTCTCAGTAGGTTTATTGTCTATATATTGACTATAGTTTATTTACTGCATATACTGTAAAATTTCATACAAAGCCAAGAGAAAATCATGTGATTACATATAATGTTATAAAATACTACAAGTACCACAGCTTACAAAGACAGACGGAGAGACAGATGGATAGATGAACGGGGGATCACATGGAGAGAGAGAGAGGAAACACGAAGAGCCGCAGACATCATTCACAGAATAAGGCGAGTACATGTTCATTCAGTCCTTAATAATGACTTCAGTCTGTGTTGTAAATATCTGTGTGTTTACATGACGTGCAGGTTTAGTTTAGTGATGTTCATTGATGCTGTTATTGAGGTGTATTTGTATTTGAAGATACAAGCATTATCTGGAGGCAGATTCTGAGCACCAAAAGTCTTCATTCATCATTAAATATTAGTTAATTTATTATTAAATATGAGTTCATTTATCATTAAATATGAGTTCATTCATCATTAAATATGAGTTCATTCATCATTAAATATGAGTTCATTCATCATTAAATATTAGTTCATTTATTATTAAATATTAGTTCATTTATCATCAAAGATCTCCTGAGACGCTTGTTGCTAGAAAATCAATTGGCAAAATTGTTCTTCTAACGTGTATCTAACAGAGATGTGAGAGCAAGCAGTTTTAGGCATATTTGAGTATTACAGTCACAAACGGAGTTACAGAACCGGGTGTGAATATGGTGACCAGCTAAATGTTTCAGCTATTAAACTGTTCTGTTGTTAAAGCTGCAATTCATAACTTTCTGGTTAAAAATGAATGAAAAACAGTAATTGAGCAAGAACATAACAAATCAGTTTTCAACACGATCTCCTTATCTTACCCTGATTCACAACAGTAAGTTTATAATAATGATTTATCATCTGAGCTGTCGGGTCGGATTTCCCGGGAAATGTCAGTCTGGCGTGCAGTTGCATCACGTCTGTAAACAGAAAGATGATCCGGTTACTGTATCGTGTGCAGGTGCTGGACTGGTGCAGCGTTTAAAGCTTGTTCTCACAGCAGTTGTTTAGAATTTAAACTTATTCATGTTAAGAACAGAGATGCAATAGAGAGGCAAAAGTGACAGATTACAGCTTTAAAAGACAAGCCACAACCCAAGACATAATTAGTTTGTCTTCGCTGATTTAATATGATTTAATTAACATTGTTTCTGTCTTCACAGAATGCAGAGCTTATTCTCAACAACATTTCTTCTGCTGGTGGTGCTAATGGTCACCGTGGAAGCCAGTATGAAGAAGAAAGGTTTGTAATGTTTACTGAAACAATTTAGTCACCATGAAATCTAAACATACTCTTCTTAATTTTTATGGTGTATTTCAGTGTTTACCATAAATGATTTATCCTTGCTTGTCATTATTTTTTATTTATGTGCCCTTTCTCATTAATGTTTCAAAAACACCAACCTCCCCTCCCTTATGAAACAACATTTCTTCTCTTGATGACAACATTGACTGTCCAATGGCCAAGCAGTTTTTATCCCTCCACCTTCCAATGATCCAATCAATTCCTAAAGAACAAATCAAGTCCCACCCTACGTTTACTCATTCCAGCAGCCATTTATATTCTATATGCACCACCATAGGGAAGATTGTCACAACTTCTGTTTCATGGTGTCTTATAATACACAGTGATTTTTGTTTATTGTATTTGACATCATCGATTATCCTTTTCTATTTTCAGAAAAGGGTAGGGAGCCCAAAACAGAGGCGGAGTGCTATGAATGGCAGTACGGGAAATGTGTGCCCAACAGTGGTGACTGCGGCACCGGCATCCGGGAAGTGACCTGCAACGAGCAGATGAAGAAGAGCAAGTGTAAAGTCCCATGTACCTGGAAGAAGGACTTCGGCGGTAAGATTTTAACAGCTCTAAATGAATGCAAGACTTATTAGAAACAGAATATTTAGTCTTGTTTATTCTTTGTTTTAGGAGACTGCAAGTACAAGTTTGATCGTTGGGCTGAATGTGACACCACCACAGGAACCAGAAGCAGGTCTGGAGCTCTGAAGAAGGCACTTTTCAATGCTGAATGCCAGACCACCATTAAAGTGTCCAAACCTTGTTCCCCAAAGACCCCCAGACCCAAGACTGGGGAGAAGAAAAAGGGTAAAGGAAAGGAGGACTAACAAAGACCCAACTGCCCAACCGGCAGTACATTCCTGTGACACCATTGTGAATATTAACCATAGTTTCACTGCAGATACAACCGATACTGTAGTTAAACCATGGTAACCACAAAATAACCATGGTTTTGCTATAGCAAACATGTTTTAACCATGGTTTTTGTAGTAAAACTGTCATTATACAAATGGTGATCCATCCACCAAAAAAACATGGTTACTACGCTTTTACAATAAGAAAACCATGGTTAATTTTCATAAGCAACGCCCAAATCCTCAAAAAGGTGAATTTTGAGAGGGAGAAACTTGTCCTACCAACTGTAATTATCTCCACTTTCTTCTGTGATTAGTAAATGGTTGGTTGTGTATGCTGTTTTAATTTAATCTTTGTAGGAACATTTTAATTGTAATTTGCATGTATAAAATATGACACAGCAGATTTATTGTCTTAACAAACTGTCTTTACTAAGAGAAAACAGTCGAGAACCATCATGCCCCTAGTTTTGCCCCTAAAATAATCTATTTGTTAATTTCAGCAACTGTTTTTGAAAGGTGTCTAGTGATCACTATCTAGCTGTGGAGGTTTTTAACCAACCTAACCAAAAAGTTTCTGGGAAAAATAATGTCGATTCTCAGTATATTTATATAGTGATTTGGGGTTTATTTAAATCAGCAAAAAGGCAATACAACAAATACTGCCATGATGTATAAATACTAAAGTTTAATACTAAAATTTAATTAGATTTTGATGGCAAAATTTGCTTAACGGTCATAGAAAAATCATGTTAAAAACAGCCTATTACATATAAATAAATCAAGAACAAATGAAGTCATTCCCATATTGTCTTTTTATTAAAACTCATATTTACCATTATCACAGGATCTTTGGTGTTTTACAACATCTAATCCTCATTTTCATTAAATAAAAAAAGCAAGTACACATTATTGGTAAGTGAATTTAAGACCTGATTTTATGTCCTCTTGTCTGGATAGAACAGGTAAATTCTGGTCTTTTAACCATTAAGACGTTTGTTACTGATCCAGCAGTGACATTATAAACAAAAGAACAGAACTACAGAACTACAACATCGCAGCTTCAGTTCCTGTCAGTCGTTTCCTGCTTTCATGCTTCTGCTGAACAACGAGTGTGGAAACTAAAATCCTGGCTGAAAAACCTTAAAAATAAGCTGTGCATATGGTCAAACAAGTGAAATGAGCAAATATGATGCATTGACTGTTCTCACAAAAATATCCAGACAAAAAGAACCGATGAACTGACAAACATTTCATCATATTAACACTCAGCACTGGAAATCATCTTATGAATTGTTTAACAAAAAGTTACAATTTTAAGCCAAGCAGCTAAAAAAAAGCACTGATAAAAGCATGTAAAAATGCTTGTAAACTAAAGGCTGTTAATGCTTGTTTTGACATGCCATGACAACTTGTCAGTTGACCAATCGTATGCAAGAATCTAAATGAGCACGTTGAAGCACATTAAAAAAAATGTGTTTTTCAAACCACATAAATATATTAAAATTAAAAACCATCATAAAATGTGCAACACACACACATTTCAGTCTGAGAGCTTTAATCAGATGTTGATTAAGCGTCTGACTGGAACACTGTGTGAAAGTCACATTATCTAACAGAAATAACCAAATCATGCTGGCCATGAATATCAACAGAATAAAGTTCAGCAGGGACACGCCCCCAGCCTCAACTGGCACTTCTATTGGCTGATGATGTTTCTGGAGGTTAACTGCAAGCATGTTATTCCATCCCCCGGGACAGAAATAATTCAAGAATGGTGCCCTTTCTTGGAATGATGAAGTCTGAGACTCATTCTGGAAAGAAATAAAAATGATAACTTATAACCTAACCCTAACACACAAGGGTGAGTTTGAAAAGCTCATCCTATATAAAGCCAAAGTGGGAGGAGTCAGAACAAATGCAGGAAGTTCAATAGTTCCGCCCGAAACGTTCTGTCAGTTCAGTCACTGTAACAAAGTGTACACTGAGCGCACACCACGAAAAGCCCCAGCACCACGCAAACTCTATTGTAAGATGTTCCCACCTATGTCCACCGGACGTAAGACTACCTTCCATACAAGTCATCAGGATAATTTCAGCTCCTGCTTTCACTGTAGCTGTTATTATTGTTGTTATTGTTGCTATAGTTGGACAAGTTCAAATGGCTGGGAGACAACAGATGTTGAGGGTCATTGTTTTGACCATCACCCAAAAACTCACTCTCAACCATAGATGACATCCTCGTGATCTCAGAGCCACTTGTGAACTGGAGCTAAAGGACCAGGAGTTTCCATAGAGTCTACCGACGGTTCCATGTGAGAAAGACCTGCAGAGGAGACAGAGAGCCCAGCAGGTGTTTCTGAGGTCAGGTTTCCTGCTCGAGTTGTCCTCACTGAGTTCTGTGATCCATGGTGAATCCGATGGCTGACCACGATATTGTTCCCGAAGCCGCCTATTGAGGCCATGGTAGTGCTGCGCTCCCGCTGGACCACGGCCGTCATCCCGCCCTCCGCCATTAGGTGACGGATCCGAGAAAGCGCTTCCTCTCCCAGGCCAGACTGTTTGAGAGACAATGACAGAAGAATTCATATCACTCATATCACATGATTTTATGTGCTTTATGGCTGCAGGCTGTTTATTACGTGAGTCAAAACATCACCCTGAAACTCGTAAATCTGTGATTTTCCCTTTTTTTTGTTCACCAGGTTAAAACTTTACAATTCAAACTGTTTGTAACTAAACTCAGCACAAACAGTGCTTTGTAAGTGTTTGTTCAAATCTTTAACCCTTAGTGTGAGCAATAATAATAATTCACCTATGAGCTCCCCATGTGCACACATTATATGGACAGAACAAAAGCTCAGATTAATAAGAGCAGATAACAGGCAGTAATGAAGCATGTGAGGCAGATATATCTGAAGTTCTCAGCAGGACACAACACTTTAATAAATCTCACGACATGACAGAGTGAGAAAGAGGGGCGATACAGCAGTTACCGTGATGTGTGGTGGGTAAATTGAGATGGATGCTTGAACAGCTGTGTGTGACAGTGTGTGTCGTCTCCGGGTGTGTGTGTGTCTCTGAGCTCTGAACCGCTGCTGTGGACAGAATCAGTACTTCTAAAGATACTTCCATAGAAATGAACTGGTGGATTATATATCAGCAGTACTTCAACACCCTGTGTCAGATCAGTATTATAACTAATGTCATTTTCATTCTAAGTAACCATGGATACTGGAACATTTCTCAGTGTTTTCAGTATTTGGTGTAGATGTTGTGGAAGTGGAAATGTGTGTGTCTTACTGTGTGTGTGTGTTCTGGAAGGTGCTGGCTGAAGGAAGTTCTCTCTGTCTGCGTCTCTGCATTCTGCAGTTGCACCACCAGCGTCTGCGTCCCCTGTGTCACAGAATGGGCGGGGTGACGGGGCTGCAGGCCAATGGTGTTCATCAGAACCATGTCTCTGTCAAATCGCCAGCTGGGCCTGTGCATCCTGTGGGTTCAGATAAGCATGTCTGCATCGTCAGTAACACTGGAATGCTGTACTACAACACAACAGTTTGTGATGAACTCAAATTCAGATTCTGACCCTGGGCGGTCCACTCCATAGGTTCAACTGCTGCTGATGGTAAACAAAGACTCTGAACCCAAAACAGACAAATCGTCGCCATCACTGTGTAAATCTCTGTGAATGATAGAGCAGATTTTAGACTCAGCAACTGAATTCTGATGAAGGTTGAAATAATCGTCACACGCTGTGAGTGTGGGATGTGATTTATTAAAAACCCATCTGTTCAGCAGAGAAACAATAATTGCTTTGTGTCTTGCAGTGGAAGATCTGTTTCCTGTCACTAATGAAAGAGGCTGTCCAACACTTAACATGACAAGTCACGGTCGTTTATCAGAAGCCCTTTTATATACATACAACACATTTGAAAAATGACACACATTGATGCACAATCACGAACACAGTTATTTGTCTGTTCAATTATAGAAGTGGTAATGAATCAGCACTAACCCAGGTTCTCTCACTGAGTTAATATTAACAGACTCCTGCCTGTTTATGGCTGCTTGTAAAACTGCAGCTTTAATTGCACTGTGAAATTTTATGAGCAATTTTCATAGCTACTGTGCTGTGAGCAGCACTTGTTGTTTTGAAATCAGTGATTCAGAATCTCAGCTGGTATTTTATCTGCACCTCCACACGCATCAAACTACTGGCATGGGGTAGACCACATTAAACATCATCTGCAAGACACAGAGAGGAGAGTCAAACACTAAAAGCAACTAAATATTTGCATAATGTTGCAGATATATTTTTTTTCAGCAGATTGTTGAGAGATTCGGTGTCTTGTCCTGTCTTCAGGTTCCCTGTGACAAAGAAAGAAACCCAAATGCCAAACATTTCTCAAAACACAAAGTCATGTTTTACTAATGATGTAGCCTGATATCAGCTTTGAATTGTGTTTGACATTAACTGAAAGTACACGTAACTGTGAACAGGTTCACAGAAATAATGCAGTAACAGTTATCACACAGTAAGTTTAGTTGTACAGTTTAATAAAGATGCATGTGAGCAGAAGGAAGATATGCGATACAGAGTAGGATCAGACTCACTCAATGTCCTCGTAGTCCCCATCACTGCCCTCTGGTGGTGTGCAGGACAGGTTGTTGACCTGGCTGTCAGACTGAGAGGTTGAGAGAGTCCTGCAGGGAACGCTGGCGGACACTTTCTCTCCGAGACAGATACTGGATCATCCTCTGAGTGTCGTATGCAGCTGTGGTTTGATCTTCATTTACAAGTCATTTACATAAATCATTACAAACTGTTTAGTTCCATCTGTTTCAAGGATTCAGTTCAATATTAAAAGATTGAAAGTTTCAAAATGTGCAAATCAAAATCATACTTCCAAATCTTTTTTCAAATGGGTACCTGGCTGGGTCTGGATAATGGATGGTCTCTGGACCCTGACATAATATCATATCGAGAAAAAGGAAACAGTGACGATTCCAACAACCTTCTGAAATCATAAACAAAAATGAATAAATATATTATGAATAAACATAATGTAGATGTTATGGTTGACGTGTGTTGAGGCCACAAGATTCCTAAGAGACAGAAGAGAAGACCGCATTACAAAAACAAAGGCAGTGAAAAATTAAAAAATAAAAAAACATAATTGTTACCTATCTGGGCTGAAGGCCAGCAGGAAGGTTGATCGTGGGTTATCAGGCAGCTCAACTTTCTGTATAAATAATTAAAAACACATCCAGTCTATATTATTACTTGCATGCATGATATTACGCCTACTGAGAGTCCAAGAGGGCCACAACATGACTTAAAATATTTGAAAGAAAAAATGTAGTATTTGAATATATTAACAGCCATAAAAATCCCTAAAAATCACATTTGTCTTCATCAGAGAAGAACTGTGTATTTATGTGTAACAGAGGACTTTTAAATATCATTTATAACTATGGAACCCTTTTAATTATAAAGACTGACAGCTATTGGTTTACAGAGAGCTCACGTTTACATGAGGTATCTACCTGACTCTGCCAGATCATCCCGCAGGTTCTGTCCTCCACGAGCAGCCGCAGGACCCGCTGAGATCCCAGCACATGAGCCCCTCGCTCACGACCCGACAGGCTGAGCGGTCCGGCCGGCCTCTGTCACACACTGGCTGGACACTAACTGAGCTGCTCAAAGGCCATACAGACTGCAGGAAAACACACACTGAAAACACCAAACCGTAGGACTGTCTAAATGTGTGTCGCTAGTCTAATACTGTCTGAAAACTGTTAGTAGCAGATACTTCAGATCACTGATGCCGGAAGTGTCCTCATAAGCAGCTTGTTTATCAGCTTCAGTGGTCACTCTCTATACTTCTAACACACAGCTGTGTTGTTATAATGACAGCTCAACTCCAAACTGATGTTCATGAAGAAGTTTATTGTGTTTCAACAACACCTGTATAAAACTTATGAATACACCTGTTCTGCAAACACCAATGATGCTATTATTCAACACAACCCTTAACAGAAAGTGCTTTAAGCATCACTGTACATCCATCAAATATCAGAGCTTTACCATAACATTAAACATGAATTAAAGTACAGTCCAACCGTATTATATAGTGTATTTAAACACTGTAATGTTGCTTTGGTGATTTAAAGCCCACATAGAGACACTGATCCCTGTAAACAAACAAATCTGCATCGTGACAATCATTGAACATTTGAGCAAACTGTGTGAAACGTGAAATCATACAGCATCATTACAGATATTAAATGCATTTTCAGATCATGTAACTAACAGTAACTCTCATCCGTGCCACACAAATATGAAAAGTGGATTATAGTAACTATAGTGGACTATACTGACTATAGTGATTAAGTGACTATACTGACTATAGTGATTAAACTGACTATAGTGATTATACTGACTATAGTGATTAAACTGACTATAGTGATTAAACTGACTATAGTGATTATACTGACTATACTGACTATAGTGATTAAACTGACTATAGTGATTAAACTGACTATAGTGATAGACTATGATTATAGTGACTATAGTGATTATACTGACTATACTGACTATAGTGATTAAACTGACTATAGTGATTAAACTGACTATAGTGATTATACTGACTATAGTGATTATACTGACTATAGTGATTATACTGACTAGTGATTATAGTGACTATAGTGATTATACTGACTATAGTGACTATACTGACTATAGTGATTATACTGACTATAGTGATTATACTGACTATAGTGATTATAGTTACTATACACTATAGTGATTATACTGACTATAGTGATTATACTGACTATACTGACTATAGTGACAGCCTCTGTTCATTACTCATACATATTCAAGCTACAACAGCCCAACATGAACAAATACGCTCTTATGAACTGTTGTAACTGTGTGTTTTAATGTTCAACAGACCTGTTTCATGTATTTGTCCCCAGAATGTCATCAAAGGCGTAGATCTGGTTTACAATAAACCAGCCTGGACTGACACCCAGATGATCTGAAGGGTTACACACCATGAGTACCTCTATCAACCCGAGCGGTCAGCTCACAGAGGGGCGTGTCGGCCGGCTGATGAGAGCAGCTAGGCATACTAATCGAGCCGATGAAAGCCGTTAGGTCAAATAAACGACTGCAGAGAGCAGCACTTCAGATAACAGGGTCGATGCAGTTTAATCTGATTATGAAGTATAATTTGCTACTGAAATCTGCACATTTAATTGAAATACATTTATATACAACTGTTTCATAAGTTTTATTTTTCTGTTTTTGGAACAACGATTTCTCACAGTAACTGTTTTTAACATTTATTTTCATTTTAAGTAATGATAATGGCATTAGCCATAACTTTAACACTTAAAGACTTCTGATATTATTGTGCTTCACCAACTGAAATTCAGTCCAAAGATCAAACATTTAATAATCATTTTAACTGACAGAAATCAGTTAATTACTGTTAATCAGTCATGTTTAACTATTGCACATCCATACAGTAATAATGATGCGTAAGTATGTGTAAAGGTACACTAATTCAGTATACTATCTTGTCTTAGACATAAAATCTAATTTTCTTTTAGTCAAACTGATGTGCTTGTGTCAATGTATCTTAATAACTGTGCATTGATTCATACATTCTAATATACCACAATATTTTGGACATAAATATTTAAAGTGACTCCACATGAGGAACCTCAACTGTTCAGAATGACACATTAAAGCAATCAAGTCAGATGCAATATGCACCTCTTTCTCATTAAATGTAAAACATTTGTTTCTTTAATTCTCAAACAATGCTTTAGGATTTGATATAAAACTGTCCACTAAATATGTCAGATGTGACACTGAGTTTTGTTTAAGTGAGTCTAGTTGTGCTTGGCCCGACCCCCCTTCAGATAAGACTTCCAGCGTTTTACATACTCCCTAAAAATCGGGGCATTGTCAATCGATGAGAGCAGCTGTAATTGGTTGATGTGAGTGGTGTGGTAGTCCCAGCGTGCTAAATTAGGGGCCACACCCAGCGTGAAGTGCCGTAGATCATAAACTGTCCCAGAACCGGTGTCGAACAACGGCAACATGGCCTTAAGTGACTCCAGTCCTTGACTAAACAACACTCCCGCCTCTCGGCCGAGCTTGTTGCCCGCGGTCTCAGCCACATCATACAAACCAATCAGAGAATAGATAAAGCCATTAAGAACGAATGAACTGGGCGTTGTGGGGTATTCCTCATACCAGTCATATTTGTTCATAAACACTGCCTTGACGCCATGTTGCTCTGAGGTCTTCTTGAAGGGGGATGTTGCTCGTAATGCAGCACTGAGATACACAGGGTTGTGGGAGACCAAGTACGCCCTCACTAATGTTGACATGGCCTGACCCTGGGCCATGGCAGAATACCATCCAGGCTCCAAGCTCTTGAACCCTTCCCCAAGCTTACGAGTCACCTTGATGGGCCAGCCTCCATGCTCATCTTGGTTATGAAGGAGCCAATCGCTAGCAGCAAAGAAGGCGGCCATGTGCGCGGTGGAAGACACAGTGATATTGCTGATGAAGCCAGAACCTTTGAGAAGCAGCTGGACCACACGACGAGGCAAGATCTTTGTCGCCTTCACCACTTTGGTGTTGGACAAACCGACTCCTTTACGCAGGTCTGTCACTAAATCCCGACTCACGGTGCTCCACGATGTCCTTGGCCCGATGCCATAGACAATCTCTCTGTCTTTGAAGGACAAGAGGAGGGAGCTAGTGATGTAATGGATGGTGTAAGGAGCTCCTTTTTCTGATGTCTCCAGAACAACAGAGACACTTCCATTTGAGATGAACTTCACGTCAAAGGTCAGGACAAAATCTTTCCCGTTATCCAGGAGTAAAGACACACCGTCTGCGTTTTCTGTGGACATAAAACCAAACAATCATAAATTATTGTCATACAATATCATTCAGAGAATAAAGAGAACTAAACTGCGATCTGGTACATTTCCAAGCTAGCAGGATATTAAGAGAGAAAGAAAAGGGGGAAAAAGCTTGTTTTAATCCCTTTAAAAGTGAAACTTACATAAAAAAACATTTTTCAATTCAATTACTTGGACTGCTGAATCATGCACATTAACATCAGGAATGTGGATGAATGAGGTAACAGGGCCATTATTGTTTTGACTTCTATGTTATAAATGTGTCTGCAAAACAGAATATCAATCATCACCTGAATTAGGTGATGAATTTGATTAATCTGAATTGATTAATCTGAGTATTAACAATACTGGAACATGATTCCCTGGACAGCGATTAGCATTTGTAATAGAAACAGATAAAGAATATAAAACATACTTATACTGTGTACAACAAATGATGCCTGAGGAATACAATACATTATAATCTGAAACAAAACTAATGGAGCACAGGTGACTTCTTACCCGCTGTCACAAAGTGATGCACAACCCCGGGGTGACTTTGCTCCTGGATCTTCGAGAGCGAGCAGCCCTTAGAGATGCCCCATGGACCGGCGCTCCCCTCTCTCTCCTCCCACACCCCATAGATCTTCATGTCAGGAGGTTTCTCTGTGAGGTTCTTGCTGTAGTGGCTCAGCCCATACTGAGCTATCTGGATGGGGTAGAAGTATCCCTGAGGACCCCACTGTGTGGAAACTGGAACACCTTTAAAAGAGGTGAAACAGGGTTATACAGCAGGACCGGATGATAAAGAGCTGCCCGTAACACCCGTGACCCTCAGAAGATACCTTCCGCTCCGCTGATACACTTCACCCGGTCTCGAACTTCCACGTTGTAGCCCTCGAAAGACATGAAGACCCCATCCGGGTGGTAGGGCTCCCTCTGGGCGTACACCCGCGAGTAACTGTGCGAGAACTCGAAGCGCTGCAGCCCCTCGTACTGCACCAGACGCCCGTACACATCGAAGTACCTCTCCACCCAGCTGAAGGGCAGATAAACCTCGTCCCCTTCCCTCCTGCCTTTTATTAGCACCTCCTCGTTGATCAGGCAGTCGATCTGCTCGTAGGCGACCTCCCGTGAGCCCGGCGGGGCTTCGGGCGACTGGCCGTTCACGTCCTCCCTCTCCGCGGTGGGCGCAGGCTCGAGCTGGGGTGTGATCCGGGCGGGCAGGTCTCTGTCGCTGGAGCACTTGTTCCACAGCAGCACGGTGATGAGGGCAAACGCGGCGCAGATGACGAGGAGAGTCTTGTGGTTGATCCGGGCCACCAGGCAACGCATTGTCACATCACGGCCGCCGCGGGAGTCATTCACGGTCCCGCAGTCCGGGGGACAAAAGAAACGTTTCGCCACACGCTCGGTTTGAACGCGACACGATCCTAATCAACATTATTGATGAATCACGACGTCACGGTTACACATACATACACATGCAATATTAAATGAGCCCCGAAACAGTCCCGTTAAACTAACCGCACGACATTCACGCAAACAAACCGCGGAATGATTTTAAGATCAGATCAATCGCTGTGATCGTTCTTTCTGATTCGTTTTAAAACGCGTTTTCTCATCCGACACTCACCTGAAACTGACGCGACGCGACGCGACGCGCCGCTTCACAAGCGCTCGGTGCGCACGACGAGCAACCGGTGAACTCATGCGGCGCTGCCCAATCAGAGGCCACGGACCGGCGGGACGACCAATCAGGTGTCAGAAAGGTGAGAAACACAACAGTCCGCGAATGACATTTAGTGAACGTTTCCCTTCCCATCAAAATAATACTTTATATTCACTGACTGAGATACGCACTTATTTTTTACTCTGCGTTAATGTTGTTGCTTTTATCATAAAATAATAATATATCAACACTAAAATATGAACATAATCAGATAAATACAATTTTACGTTGCTTTCAGGAAACCGAATATTTTATTAATGTTCATACACGCAGTATGAAAGTTTCGTCACTAGGTGTCACTATTAAGCAGACGAACGCGAGGTGAATGTATAGCGTGTAAAACTGTTCATTTCGATAAATCCTACTCACAGAATAAAAACACAATAATACAGATATAGACAACATTTCTATAAATATATTATTAAACGCAGTATACAATTTATGCTTTGCACATATAAAATACAAATACTCTAATACATTTTAAAAGAGCTCATATAATAATTATTATGATTACTGACACTATAAGACATCAACAGGACGTTTTGCTACACTAACACTCATGTTCACATCATTAGAAGCTAAAACAAAGCACACGATGCATAATACTCAAAATGGTCCTTGTAAGAGCATTAATTTTCATTACAATGTTACCTTTACATTGACACATGAAAACATGTCATAGTAAAATAGTTGTGAAACATATTTAAAACATGTACGTGGAGTGACTAGTCTAGTAACAGGACCTGACAGAGCTTTAAAAGTTTTCTTTGTAGAAATTGAAGCCAAAATGCTCACACTGAGCCTTGATGACTTTAGCCAGAGCAGGAGACCCACAGTAAAACACGTGAACTTTTCCTTTCTTTTCCTCAGACACCTTCTGAAACACCTGCGGAGGAGCAGAGCATCCAGAGTCAAAACTGTACACTCATAAATCAAAGAAAAGAGGGTATAAACCACTGATACAACAAGCTACATAGAACAGAAGAGCACAGAATGGAACAGAACAGGATAGAACGGAATGTCTGTCTGATTTATCAAACACAGCCTCACATTTCTGGTGAAGTGCTCATGTATTATAATAACATTGACTTTCAAACTGACACCATAAACAGCTGTATAGAGAGGTTTTGTGACCTTGGCCCAGTCCGGTCTGCCTGGCTGGGTCCGTGTGCGGAGTCCTGTGATTGAATCTCTCTTTTCTTTCTTGGCCAGCAGGTCCAGAGCCATCTGCAGACCAATGGCCTTCATGTCGTTCTTACTGAGGGCTGAGGTCATGTACATGTGCATCTCCAAAAACCGTCCTAAAAACACGCAAACGTAAGACTGACTGGAGGTGTTTTCCTGCTGCCCCATCACACCTGCCCCTCTCAGTTCTCCTACCCTCTGGTTCCTCATCGGCCTGATCCATCTCCAGCTTCGTCAAGAGACTCACAAACCACTCAAACGACTTCTGATCTCTGTTGATCCAGATAAAGTCCACCTGCAGGAAATCAAAGATCTTTCAAGTCCCCATGCCAATCAAAATGTGACTTGTGTTTTTAGTCAACAAGTCTGTTTTTCCCCTCACCCAGTTCTGATTTAGATCTGTCTGAATACTGGACTCACCTTTCTCAGCTTCATCTCATTGTCTTTGATAGTTTCACACCAGGAGTAACTGCAGTTGGGGCAGTTCTGCTTTCTCATACGATACCTGCAGACAAATGAAAGGATGCTAAACATATAACAGGGTGTGCGTGTTTACATGAATGTATTTCACCATGAATCCAATTTGTGTGTGAAGTCTGTGCATGCGTCTCACCGCCACATGATACTCTGTAAAATGGAAGCAAACGGGGTAATGCCAATTCCAGCGCCGATGAGAACCGCATGCTCAGATGCAAAGATCTGTCGGGTGGGTGTGCCAAAGGGTCCATCCACATAACACTGTCACAGCCAAATAATCAGGATAATAACAGGCAATAAGGTACATTTCCAAATGTTACAATTTCTTAGAAGTATATTTATGTATTCCTATTAGAATTAATAACTGTTTTCCACAAATCACTGCCATTAAAGCTGTTGATGTTTTACTTACTTTAATATTACAGTATCTGTGATTTTCACTTAATTTGGCTGAGAGCTGTAAGATAGTAAGTACAGTGTGAGCTGTCATGCATTAAGCTGTTATGAACCCCAAACATGTTTGTAAAAGACAGAAAACTCACTTCTCGGGTAACTGGAGAGGTGTCTCCTAGTTCTACCTGGGCTGCTTGGTCTTGGATGGGCTTTTGAGAACTTGTGCGGGTTCCACTGGTTCTGTACAGTGTCAGCTCAACTGCATCATCTTTATTAGATGCCACCGTCCCATTACAGCTCGTAGACTTTAAAAATGATAAAGTGTAAAGGTGTGTGGCATTAAACACAGAACTGATATTATTCTTACTTTCCTGTCCAGTAGAATAAACGGCAACATTATCCCAAGAACTGTTGGAGGGAAGTCAGTAAAATCACTGCAAGAAAATCAATTTCTGATGGGTTTTAAAACAGCGTCTTCTAGAGAACTGCATTAACCAGTAATGAATTTAGTCTGTGGATGGTGGAGAGAATCTGGGACCTGCGCTCTCCTCTGGTGCTGTCTGGTCCTCAAACTGGCCGTGAGTCTTTTGCTGCTCATAGTTTGACTCTCCGACTGTCTGAAATACTCGTACAGGCGGTTTGTCCACTGACCCATCGAGCGAACGTGAAGCCACAGCATGTCTGTTTAATGGAGGAAACGACATTTAGTGAAGGAGTTTTAATTCACTGCAGAGAAAATAACTCTGCAAGCAACCTGCAGTTTTAAATTTCAAACAGAGATGACAGTAGAGAGACAAAAATTACAGATGCATTTAAAAACAAGGCAATTTTTGTGAATGGTGTGTTGTGTCAGAGAATAGACTGTATTTGTATTACCCTGCTGCTCAGGGGCGCTGCTGATGGTGAACGGGTGCCACTCGTACTTGGCGATGACAGGGACGTTTATATACACATAATCTCCCGGTTTAAAGTGAAAGAATGGAGGTCTCTTGATTACCAAATGTGTCACCTTCAAGGCACAGTTAAAAGAAAGTGGTTAGATCTAAAGAGTGTGCATAGTGTATACTGGTTATATAGGCTAGTGTGAGTATAGTTTGTATTTTCTATAAGGAGTAGTGTATGGCTGTATAACATAATAATATATAATGTCATATATACATCAGATTGCACAGTACCTTTGATGGCAGTAAGTTGACTTCGACAATGTACAGTCCACCCATGCGGGAAACTGCTATTCCGACCAGCTTCTCAATGACAAACACAACGCCTGGTGCCACAAACCACTTCCAGAAATTAGCACAGTGAATAACCAGCAGAGCCCAAACCCAGATATAAGATAGGTGAGACCAGTAGAAGACCTACACAAACAGAACATAAACACAGCGATTTTGATGAGAAAATGGCCTTTCGTTGTGGGCATGTTTCTTTAAAAATGTGCAAAGTTAATAATGTCAACAGTCTTTAATAACAGTCTTTTCAGACTACCAGATTTTTTCAAATATTTTAAAGCTATTAGAACAAGCAACCCTGTGAAAATGGTTTATAAACTGCATCAGTTGGTGATGAATCTAATTTAATGAGGCTCATCACCTCAAAATGACCGCTGCGTCTGACGAACGTGCTGGAACACACCACCATCAAGCAGATGAGAACCTGCAGGACCACACCAGTAACGGAGGCTGTTCCGTAGATCCAGCCGATTCCAGGACGAATAGTGAGCAGGTACTCCCACAGCAGAAACTTTCCGTCACTTTGAGACATACGTGCTATGAATGAAAACGGCGTGTTTTCATTCCATTCATTTGAGTTTTTGATAACGTTTACATTTACATCAAATTTCATTACTGCTTACCAAAATTCATGACATGAGCTCCTGTGTGCACGATGGAGAAGATCAGGATGGCGTAGCCCACGATCTGATGGAGAAGAATGTTCTGATCTATGGGTAAGACCCGAACCACCCAGGTCGCACGTAACCAGGTCAAACAACGTCTCAACATCAGCACCTGTAAGATTCAGAGGAGCGTCCTTCTCAGGGAATGATGTTACATTAATATCCCAGCTAACAGAGAACGTTCTCAGAACATTGACTAATGTTCTCTAAAAGTTCTCAAAGTTATCCAAAAAGTTCTTGCTTTAATGCTAGCAGAACACTTTTGTAACGTTATCTATCATACATCAAAAACCATTAATACAACATCTAACAAATTTGACATTTTGAACATTTTTGTTACCTAATGGAAATGTTAAGGAAACGTTTTTAAAACCTTAAATTGTTAGCCACCCTCCGCACTCACCATAACAAACGTGCAGTTGAGGTTGAGACACTGTCCACAGCCCCGGGCCACCATGAACCAGGGTCCTCCGTGAGCGTTCTTCAGCATGGCGATGATGAAGAGGAGGACATTGAGGAGGGCGTACAGGCAGAGGAAGAGCAGCTTGCGACTGTTGTTGTGCCAGTATGCTCGCGTCAGGTAGCGAGGAGTCTTCCGCTTCTTCTCGTCCAGATCTGGAGGTTTCAGCCAGTTAGCAGCACTGGGACAACAAACCCAAAACCTCAGCATTCAGATCATTCATACAGATTCAAGAGTCATGTGAAATACATGTGTGGTGTTTCTTGTGCTTGACAGAGGTGGACACCATTGTGACCATGTGACCACTTTTATGGGGTGTGAAACATAATCAGGCTTAATCAGCCTAGATCTATGTATCATTTGCTTATGAAGCTGAGTGTGAATGTGTGTGTATCCCACCTGATGGTGAGGTTCTCCATCACTTCAGGGAAGTTCTCCAATTCTGCCTTCAGCTCCTCAAACGTGATAGAGCCGCTGTTGTCTTTATCAGCAGATTCGAAAAGAGCCAATGTCAGATCGTCCAGCTTTTCCTCAGGGAGGGAGATGGCGCTCTCACGCAGGCAGGACTTGAGAACTGTCCGCAACTCATCCGGATCTATAGAACCACTGCCTATGAGCGGGTCACCATGCAAAGAAAGAGGATCTTATAAGACAGGGTGTGAAGCATACAGATTAAATATTTTGGTGCTTATTATTTATTGAATTGTAAGGTTTATTATTATTAAATGTAGATCTGTGAAGTGTATAAACATCTCTAATTGCTAAGGCTGCCTATATGCACAGCAATGGACATTCCTGGATAATGGAATCAGACAGTGAAAGATCTCACCATCCACATCATAGACCTGGAAGAGGAAACGCAGTTTGTCGGTCTCGCTGCCATGGATGAGAAGATCCAAAGCCTTGAGGAGTTCATCCAGACTGATGGAGCCACTTCCATCAGAATCAAACAGAGCAAAGAACCTCTCCGCAAAGAATGACTACAACACCAGATGACAAAAATTATTGTTCCGTTTCCCAGACAAAAACATTTTAAATACATATGTAAAACGTTTCTGTGAAAAGCTCCTCAAGGGTTTAGTTCTCAGCTTTGTACACTAGCACACAAAAGTTAAATACTCCATTAAATCTAGTATAATATTTCCATGACACCTCAGTCAACCCTCACCTCTTTCACTTTGAGAGCTGTTTTAAACTCATCCAGGTCGATTTCTTTGTCATCTCCTGCAATGTTCTCAAACTGCTTGGTGACCCAGTCCAGCCAGCGTGTGTCTTCATCCAGACTCATGTCTCTGCTCCACAGCTCCTGCACACACTGTTTCAACAGACTGACACACGACATATAAGATGTGTACATATAAGACGTGCTCTATATGAAACCAGTTCACAGACAGATTTCTGGACTTAGTTCAGGCTTACGTTGCTTTAGCACAATGGTATGGCTGACAAACTCTTTTCATGATTAATATTAATATGTGACCAAGACACTGTGAACATGCTGGTATTAGATCTGAAAAGTGATTAAAAAGTGACCACATTTAAACAATTTATTACCTAATGGAACAGAGTGCTGTACTAGTTAATTATTGTATAAGTGAGATATAAGCAGAAATGTTTAAACATATCTGTACATAATATTTTATTAAATTACAGAGATTTTACAGTTTATCAGAATCAGAAGGAGTTTTTTCTTTAATAGTTACAATGGTTACACAATTTATTACATAAAACAAAAAAAAACATACCTTTGGGTGAAAGTCTCAGTCTTTTGTAAATATTCCTTTAGGCTTTTCTAGAACTGTTCTCACAGACAAAAATAAAAAAAGGTATGAATAAAATCTTGAGAGATGTTAAAACAATCTCAGATTTTTACTGTTGCAGCTAGTCCAGCTTTTCCCTTTAGAGAGAGAGAGAGAGAGAGAGAGAGAGAGAGAGAGAGAGGGGCTGGGCAGTATTGTTATGGACGTGCACTATCTAGTGCACACAACAGCTGGCCCTGACACTCCTGCCCCTGCTGAGCACCTCTGAGTATGCACCCATACTGCAGTTACCATATTTTTCTCATAGTTAAATCATAGTTACTGTGATTTTACTCGTCTTTTTCAATACAGACTCACTTGTTCTCGCAGCTCAACAGGTTATGTGCAGCAGTTGCAACACCAAAGTCATGGGTTTGATTCCCAAGGAACACAAATTTTATGTGATGGCCTGTCAACACAATGACAAATACAACAATCCATCTACATGTCAAAAATCTTTCTCTGGTCAGATGAAATGAAAACAAACACTGATATTAAAATACATATTTACAGACATTTAAAAAGGCTCAGAAACAGATACTGCAGATGAACAGATGACAAACTGAAACAGTTCAGACACATCGCAAGAAACATTTGAGGATATTGCTAAACAAAGAAAGAGTCTATATAAATGAATGCAAATTCTGTCAATGTGAGACACTAGGATAATGTAAAGGGGGGTCATCTGTGTCACTCCAGCACGACCCGTTTCCGTAGCGATGGGGGCAGGTCCAGAGTGAAGCCGGTGAGTGAAGAGGGGCAGGACTCTGGGATATATTCTATGCGGTACTTCTTGATGAATGCCTCAGAAATGTCCCACACCTGAACACAAATTGATGTGAGAACATTTGTTTAACGTATAAAGAACAGACACAATAATTTTACATATGAAATAGCATGATAACAGTCTGACATTGTCTGAGAAACAGGGTGCACATTGTATACAAAATAAATGTAAATTACTTGAATATAAACAATGACATCAAATGTATAAAACTAAATGTAATATTTATAGGTTTGCTTTTAGAGGAATTAAACCTAGAAATACTAAATGACTTAGCAAACACAACCAAAGAGGTAAACTTGCCTTCTGGTCAACAAGAAGTCGATGGCCGGCATCAGCGTCAGGAGCCATGAATCTGTCTGTAACGCAGAGCCTGAAGACCACATACAGAATATCAGACAGTGAGATGAATGAAAAGAGATATGTCAGTTATTAACCTGGAAGTTCAGCGTGTGAGGGGTTCAGCGGTCAGCCCATCACAGCTCGACATACCTGACTGTACTACACAAGAGATCAGAGACTTTCTCCAGTGGGGTCATTGTGCACAGACATGTACCTGAAGAGACGATGAACAGTACATGAATTCCAACGGACCAATCAAAAGCTGCCCTGTGGACTCCTCCTCTATTTCACAGAAGAGTACAGGGCTGTGTTTGAGACCGTTATCTCTGAACCAAACGTTCTGTTAAAATCTTGTATGGAAAATGATACAGACAACACAAGAATCAACAAACTGAACGCAGGCCCTCAGAAACCAGGAGCCACATAAAAACACAAACATAACAAGAGGAAATGTAACAAACAGCTGCTGGACAATAACACAACACACTTACTGCATGTCTATCAGCAGGGTACATGTTGTATGTAAGATGTCTTTAGAAAGGGCCCTTCATATACAGCTGCCTGTGACTGACACACACAGAGGGGAGGGATTAGAATTGTTTGTTTTACATCTATAATATAGGAAATATATATATATATATATATTTATATAGGTTCTGCATTCTACAGATGACTGCTGGACAATACTACAATACTACATAGACTATATATTTCTAATAATTTACTGGTCTGTGATCACTTATGTACTTTAAATGTGGTTGCAGTAACATTCACTGAATGTCAGTTCACTCAAAACTGATTTAGGAACAGTTATTAAACTGCAGGCATCTACGAGTGACCACTAACCAAGCAATATACACAACACATAAACACACATAAACAACATTTTTAAATAATGTAGGCATATTGTCTGGTGAGCAGGCATTTGCATATTACATCACCGTTTGACAGTCTGTGTTCCTGATTTATGTTTAGGATTATATGCTGTCTACTAATAGGTCACAGTTCGGAGTTTCAGTAGTTTATTTAGGTCACAGGCACAAGTGTTTAAATACTAAATATTTTAAATGCTGAGTGATATCGCAATCTAGGCTAATCTGACCAAATAAATCATCTATTTTTGGATGGGAAATAACGTATCCTGAGTAGCTCTTTAAACTTGAATATCTTTCTGCTGTCATCCACCATGTGATCTCAGACTGGTCGCTTCCTTGGCTGACCAACGTGCTGTTGTTCTGAATATTACTGGTGATAATAAACTAACAAATGTTAACAGACAGTTTTTGATTGAAATATATTAGTATTAGTTAAATATTAAGAAAGAGAACCTCATCAGAAAGTGCATTTTAAATCATGCACTTCATATTCTAAAAGAAACAGAACGCTTCACCGCACATTAAATGCAGTTCAGTAAACAGATTATTTTTAAATATGAAAGTGTTTTCATGCTGAATACAGCTAGAGATGAAAAATAACAAATGACAAACAAAAACAAGACTTTTAAATTATTTTTATTTTTCCCTTCAGAGAACAACACTTCTGAAAACAACAAAACATGAGTCTATGGTTTGGGTTTATCATGTTAAAACACTTTAAGTATGAATAACGCTGTAAGCACTAGACACACCTATAAACAATCTTTTGTAACTGTGTTACTTCATCGTCTCTCGTGCTATGGGATTTTTGAAGGTATTCAGTGATTTTTGATTTGTAGTTTCATATAGTGATTGATTTACCGATTCTACAGTCATCTGGTTACAGGCAGAAATCCACCAGCCCTCGAAGACTCACATTCAAACAACTAAATTCTATGACAGTAAAGGTCTAATCACACGTAAAACTTCTAACGTCTTTTCTAGCTATCAGTTCTTTAACAGAAGATGCATTTCACAGTTTAAAACAACCTACAGCATTTCTGAAAGTACTTTGTTCAAATTCCTTCAAGTACTTTGTTCAAAAAAGTGTTTTGAAAAACCATATACACTAATCTACCGTATACTTTTATTCTGTGTACCTACAGAATAACCCTTTCTATATAATCCATTATGACACTGCAAGGGTATTGGGGATATTGCTTATTTGCTAATTTGGATGTTGGTAAGAAACGTTTGATAAACGATAATCTGTTTGTACCTGCAGTATTGATCTGTTGTCTGAATGATTAGCGCTCAAGCGACAGAAAGTTTTGTGTTTTGTTGTTAGTGTGCCGGTCGGGGTTTGTCAGTTGCAGAGACAGAAGACGGTTCAGGTTTCTGGCTGCAGGGTTTGTGGTTTCAGGAGAAGGAGGAGGTCAGGATGAACTCGTGCTGCTGGTGATGAAGAGTCCCGATGCCCACAGCAGGGGCAGGCAGAGCAGGTCTGCTCACTAACTTCAGCTGAGAACCACAAGATCAACAGAGCATCAGAAATTGTGCCACGTCATCAGTTTGTTGTTAGGGTTTGGAATGACATGAGGGAGAGTAAATGATGGAAGAATTTGCATTTTTGGGTGAACCATCAATTTAAACTCCATCCGAGAAGTTTTCCTGTAGTCAGCTGGTAGAGCTCTGAGTTATCAGTGCAAAAGTCCCAGGTTCAATTTTTTAGGGATTACGCATACTGATAATCTGTTTAATTTAAATATAATGTAAGTCACTTTTATTAATAGTGTCTTCCCAATGCATACGTGTAAGATTTACCAAGTATCTGAGAAATTAAGAAACCTGGATTCCTGACCTTGCAAGCCAGCTGTTTTTCAAATCTCGGTGAGACGAATGACCAACAGCCCATGTTCTGCGGTTCCTCCTGACTCCAAACAAACTCTGCAACATAAAGTAATAACATCAAATACACACTTTTCATATAAAACACACAATCATGATATCTCAGAAACAAATGCTGATGAAGAACGGTTTGAGTGGCCCGTGAATCAGAGCTGAATCGGTAACAAACCTTTGGCGTTTGTGTATTTCTTCAGTTCCTGCTGCAGGGCTTCAGTGGGGAAGGGACACAGCTCCTCCACCCTGATGATGGCTGTGTTTTTTACAGCCTCTGGTAACGTCTCTCTGTGTTTCAGCAGAGCGTAGTAATGTTTCCCTGAACACAGCAGAACACACTGCACACTGCAGAAAATGAGCAAATGATACTTATTAAAACGTACAATATGAGAACAGTCCATCAACATAAATATCCTCCAGATACAGTGGCAGGACAATGCTACATTGTGTCAGTAATTTGCGTACATACATATATATGTTTTATATATTTAATAATTCATCATATAAAAAGAAACATTCATGCTCAAGAAGACTGTTCACACAAGCCTCTGACAAGACTTTGTTGTCTCTTTCTTGTCTCTTGTTGATGCACTTCAGTTAGGCTTTAGTTCAGTTTCGTTTTACACAGTTGTTTTTGGAACCCAACTTAGAAAAACTCCAAAATAATTATTAGAAAAGGTTTTCATTTCTACTTTCCTACTGAAAGTATTACAAGAAAAACAAAACAACAACTAATCAACAGCATTTTGATTTCACGAGACACAACACATTGATTGATAGCTTAACAATTTCATACTCCAGTCTTTAGCGAATGTGTGTTTAAAACAGAGGAAATCAGATACCTTGCTGGGTTTACAGATGAATCACCAATGACAGGCTTGAATGACGTTCCTGGTCCCATATCAGCCAAAGTTGATACTGCCCCCTAGTTTCAAATACAGGTAAAAACTCCATAACAGATAAACAACAACCTGCTGGCCAAGAAACGTCATGTGTGACTCTGTTCTGAACTGACTCACAGAGAACCGCAGCAGAGTTTTAGGAGAGGCCACAATCAGCGGTTTCCGGAAGTTTCTGATCATCTGTCTACGCAGGAGATGAAAGTATTGTGCTGGTAGTGTGGGGTTCACGACACTCATGTTCACTGTGTCACCGTCCACACCCTCCTCTTTACTGTCACAGAGCTACAGGTCACAGAAACCAGCAGTTATAAACTCTCTCAGTGATGCTGGAAGACGCCATTGAAAGACCCTGTGTGTGTGTTTACCTGTAAGAAACGTTCGATTCGACAGGATGAATGCTCAGGTCCCGCTCCGTCATACCCATGTGGTAATAAAATCACCAGTCCACACTGAAGAAGCCATTTAGCTTCACCTTTTAAAAATTTAAATCTCACTTTAATGCCATGAGGGATTAAGACATTTATAAATTCTCTCATCTGATAATGGTGGCAAAAACTATAAATTATATTAAAGCAGAAGTGTGAGATTTCTGTGCCACTAGCATCACCAAATACAAAATAAACACAGAGATATTGACTAACCAGCATCAAGCACCAAAACTGGCCGTTTTATTTCACAACGTCGGCTAGGGTCTTTGCATTATCTTTATTGAGCAGCTTTTTTCAGCAAATGGGGACATAAGTTAACACATCTGATAGTGTTTTGTATTCGCCAGTTCAATTGAATTCTTGAAGTACGTAACAAACATGACACTCTTCAGCTTTAAAGGTGCTTGATGATAATTCTGCAGAGGAAACGGGTATGATTGTGGCTTTATAATTTAGTGGCACTGCATCTGTTTTTACCTCCAGACAGGAAAGTGTCAAAAATGATCTGAGCACCGTTGAAGAAATCTCCAAACTGAGCTTCCCAAATAGGCAGCAGTTTAGGCTGAGCAATGCTCATTCCGTATTCGAACCCTAACACGGCTTCCTCAGACAGAGCACTGTTACACACCTGCAACCGATCATAACCATATCATTACTAGGATAAATAAATCAGACCTACCCAACACTAGAATGCTGAACTGTTGGTGTATTTAGTTCAATCAGTGTGAATAAACACTAAACATACAACAAATACAGATGATAAACATGCTCGCAGTTTGTGTGTTTACCTCTAAATGACCCTTCTGCTGTGAGCTGATGTGATTGAGTGGTATGTACATGTCATTGGTCTCCTGACACACAACCATAGCGTGTCGCTGGCTGAAAGTCCCCCGGCCAACATCCTGACCGCTTATACGAATGTTGAAACCTAACATGCACGAAACAAAGAAAATACACACACACACACACACACACACACACACAAAGCCATCGCTAAAACTGAATCATGTTTATAAAATTGCAATATATCATTTTTTGCCTTATGTTTGAAACAAGTGTACTTTACATCCTTTTCTTTATGTAATGTCGAACAAAGTCAAAAGAAGCCAAACAATCAGCACACACAAAACCAGCGATCTGGAGTACTTAAGCCTGATTGGTCAATTCAGGGGAATATTTCTGAATAATCATCTTTGCAACATGTTAAAACTGACTTCTAGAATGTTGCTCTGCTCCCTTTACAGTAAGCTAGCTAGCTAGCAAAATTATTTCAACTCAAATCAATATTTCATAGCCATGTATTTATTGTGTAGTCTCTCCATACATTAATAAGAAATAACATTAATATCTGTTGACAGAGAGCTTTTACGTGGCAGTAATTCAGGGTGTGTTTGTGGGTGGCCCAAAAACAAATAAAGAGTCGTACCCTGACACAGCAGTGTGCCTAACGCCAGTGCCTCCGCTGTGGACCAGTCCAGTTTCTCACCCTCCTCAAGTTTCTGTAGCCGTGCCTGTGTTGACACATAACTTTACAGACACGTTCAAATCAACCGCACTAGTGTATGTACTTAATGTTTAACTATGAGTACAGCACTACACGCGCTTTGTGTCTCTTCACCTGCACGTGAGTCTTCCTCAGGTGACTGTGCAGTTGAATATCTTCAGGTATGTCCACTGATTTGGCACCCACAAACTGCAGCAGGGGCGGAGTTACACCAGTGTCCCAGGTCGAGACTCTGTTCTGGGGCTCCATCAGGTCACCCCAGCGCTCCTGCAGGTTGGTGGGTGGTGGGCTGTACAGGGTCATGTTGTTTAGCCGGTCGTTCAGCATGGTGTAGTAGCTGGTCTTCATCTGTCCTCGTTCCTCCTCTGTCATCAGAGACTCAGAGATCAGCTGATCTACATATGAGTCTGGGACACTACTTCTGGACCTGACGGGCACCAAACAATGATCGTTACAAGAGAACTGAACCAATGTGTGTGTCACACAATAAACCCATTTAAAGATGCAACCCATAACTTTCTTGTTAAAACAATTTGGAACAACAAGTTTATAATAATGATTTATAATTTAAGCTGTTGTGTCGGATTTTTCTTAAAATGTCAGTTTGGCTTCGTTTCACTTCAACATACATAAGGAAAAGTATGTAAAGTAACCTGCAATTTTATGGTTTAAACAGAGATGGCAGCAGAAAGGCAAAAGTTACAGATTGCAGCTTTAAGACTGATTCATTCACACACATATAACACTTAAAATACAAAAAAACAACAACAATAAGCTACATAATTATGGTTATTTGTGGAGTCAATACTAGAACCTGTGACTATCGTGGGTATAAAACCCACCGAATAATTTTATACATGGCGGGGTTTGTGAAAAACGGCTCGTCCAGCTCATTGTGCCCCCACTGCCGGTAACAGAGCAGATCCACGATTACGTCTCTCCTGAAGCGTCGCTGGTACTCCACGGCCAGTCGGGTCGCTCGGAGGACGTCCTCCGCACTGTCACCATTCACATGGATTATTGCACATCCCACCATTTTACCTGAGAAACATTTCAGATTACACAGAACTTCTCTCTCATTCTTCTCAGTCACATACTGCCTGAACCCCCTCACAGAGTTACACTAATGTTGCTTTCAAACAGGCTTCCCAAGCACTGACCCCGCCTCAAAGTCATGTGACAGGCTGAGGCACTGTTGCTATGTCAGCAGATGTAAACAACCTTCTAAACAAACAAAGCATTTAAAATGAGAAAACATTACACTCTTTATCTTCATATTTCATTTGATCTGTGTTAAATACTGTTTAGACATCTGTGTGCAGAACACGCAATAACATACCAACATCACTGCAATAGAGAGATGACCGCCCCCTCTCAGAGGGAGTGGTGTAGCCCACTTGATTGTTCACTATGAGATGGATGCTTCCACCTACTCTAAAATGGGGGAGGTTTGACAGGGTAAAGGTCTCTGTTACAATGCCCTGGCCTGAAAATGAAGCGTCGCCATGAACCTGTAAATCCCAGACAAATAACTGTTACAGGACGACCTTCTTCAAACACATGTACATTTTTTACTGACAGCACTGAAGATCTCAGCTCTGAACCTGCAGGCATATGACTTTATCTCCTGGCCGTGAGTGGGGGTCACTGGAATAATCTCCATCCTGTTTAACCTGCTGCCGGCCTCGAGTCTTTCCCTGCGTCACGGGGTTGATCGCCTCCAGGTGGGAGGGGTTTGGTAACATAGTGACATGGAGAGGGTGCCCCTCCCCGAAGTCCAGCTCCACCGAAGAGGTTAAATGAGAAAGCACATCTCCAATAGAGGGAGAATTCTCCGGAAACTCACTGAGACCC
>JAZGTH010000066.1:777500-927500 GCA_036877525.1 Chromobotia macracanthus | reverse complement strand
TAAAATAATGTGCTTGCAGTTGTTTTTAATATACACTGAACGTGTTCAATTATTGCCCTGATTACTGAAGATTATTGAGGGTGTGTGATGGGGAAATGAAGAATAACTTCTTCATTCTTCATCCAGTTATGTTCTGGTTTCATTGTGCAGTTCATGTTTCCAGTTGCCTTTGACTGCAGGTCACTCATTTTTTGAAACAAGCGAAAACCTCATTCCTGTAAACACACACACACACACACACACACACACTCACTAAACATAAAGTGTTTAAGTGTACTTGAGATATAAAGACTGTCTGTGAGATTGTATAAGCGATTACTTAGACTCACTGCAGCTCTCACTTCACCTGCATGCTCACTGGTGTCCCATCATCACTCTCAGCAGGAAGTCTGTAAGCTCTTCATCAGTTCTGAGTGTCGTCCCTGTACATCCTCGTGTTTTGGCAATCAGGTTGAGACAGGTCAGCACTGCTGACCCCAGCGCACCTCTGTGGCACTTTCAGAAACATAGATGGCCAGCCTCCAAGATCAACATGAGCAGCTGTGGACAGAACTGTGAGAAACAAAGAGATTTAAAAGATTAATTCATCCACACAAGAGAATGATTTACTCACAGGCTCATGTTAATGTGCCTCACATGAGTTTTTCATCTTGTTTTCCTCAATACAATGAGAAGTTACGCTGTATTTTCTTCTGTATTTTCCACTTACAGCTAGATCATTCATTTATTTAAGTGAATATGGACCCGACCCTAAAATATAATTCCTGCAGTTGAACTGGTTTGCATCAGCAGTATAAAGGTTGTGGGTTCGATTCCCAGGGAACACATGTACTGATTAAATGTATACACTGACTACACAGTCAGTCACTTTGGATAAAAGCATCTGTCAAATGCATAAATATAAAAAAGTATTTTATTTCTGTGTAAAAAACAGTTCAAAATTCACCCAAAAATGAAAATTCTTCCATCATTTACTCACTTTATCTTCTGTGGAACACTAAAGATAATGTTTTGAGAAATGTCTCAGTGATTTGTGTCCATACAATTAAAGTGCCACTGTTGTTTGGTTACCAACGTACTTCAAAATATCATGTTTTGTGTTCCTCAGAAGCAGAAAATGAATGAGGGTGAGTAAATGGTCGAAGAATTTTCATTTTCGGTGAGACTTACCATTATGATGGGGCAGGTCTGAGCTGAAGTGTTGATAAGACTGGATTTCTGGGAGAAAATGTATTATTCATTTGGCTCTGGGCTGCACCTGCAGTCTGTCTGTCTCTGTCTGCAGCAGAATTGAGCTGCTGTGATTGAGAAACATGGCAGAGATTCTGACAGCACCACAGACAAACATGAAGCACATGTGACTGCCCCACAGCAAATAAGCAGTATTGGATTATACTCGCAACTGCTGCCAAGATTTCTGGTTTAGATAAAATGCAGGACTTGCGTTTGTTATACAGTCTGAGTAGTCACTGATGCATGATGGGAAGGTTGAGTTTCAGCATCAAATATGTATTTCTGTCAACAGTGCTGGATTACTTTATCACATTTTATAAATGCAGAGTCTCTTTGCACAAAAAAGATGTTGAATTTTCAATGTCTGAATGTTAAAGTTGAAGAGTCTTGGACTCCATGAGAAAGATGGTGCTGTCAGACGTATACACAGATGCATTCTGAAACATTCTCACTGTGTGTTTTCTCTGTCAGGAGATCAGTGTTTTCCAGAATCAGTTCAATGATGTTATTTTTAGGTCTTTTCCATCAGGAAGAAAATCTTATTTACATTAGAACTTGATAACTCGATTACCTTCTGTGATCACAGTTGACATCTTTCTTTATATAAATCACAACAATGGAAGCCTGGGAGAGACACACACCCTGTTCAGAGACACACACACCCTGTTCAGAGACACACACACCCTGTTCAGAGACACACACACACACTGTTCAGAGACACACACACACACACACTGATCAGAGACACACACCCTGTTCAGAGACACACACACCCTGTTCAGAGACACACACACCCTGTTCAGAGACACACACACACTGTTCAGAGACACACACACACACACACACACTGATCAGAGACGCACACACACTGATCAGAGACACACACACACACACTGATCAGAGACGCACACACACTGATCAGAGACACACACACACACACACACACACACACACTTGATCAGAGACACACACACACTGATCAGAGACACACACTGATCAGAGACACACACACACTGATCAGAGACACACACACCCTGTTCAGAGACACACACACCCTGTTCAGAGACACACACACCCTGTTCAGAGACACACACACCCTGTTCAGAGACACACACACACACACACACTGATCAGAGACGCACACACACACTGTCACACACACACACACACACTGATCAGAGACACACACACACACACTGATCAGAGACACACACACACACACACACATGATCAGAGACAAACACGACAAGACACACACACACACTGATCAGAGACACACACACACACACACACTGATCAGAGACACACACACACACACACACACACACTGATCAGAGACACACACACACTGATCAGAGACACACACACACACACACACACACTGATCAGAGACACACACACTGATCAGAGACACACACACACCCTGTTCAGAGACACACACACCTGATCAGAGACACACACACACTGATCAGAGACACACACACACTGATCAGAGACACACACACCTGTTCAGAGACACACACACACTGATCAGAGACACACACACTGATCAGAGACACACACACTGTTCAGAGACACACACACACACACTGATCAGAGACACACACACTGTTCAGAGACACACACACTGTTCAGAGACACACACACTGATCAGATTAGCTTAAGATTTGGGCTACTTAGGATCAGAAACAGTACCACCCACTTTCACAATCCAATCAATTTCTAATGCGTATAATCAAGTCCCTTTTTTGCTTCCTAAGTTGAGCTAAAATAAATGTACTGTAGTTTGATTTGAGCTGTATTTGTGGACGACCTGATTGCTCTTAAAATGTTGACAGTACAGTCCCTGCAGGTTTAGGTGAATCTGTCTCAGTTGCAATATAACCGGACATACAATCACTTTGAGTGATGTTTGTTATTTTGTACTTTGTATTACAAACATCAGATGCTGGCTGATAATGTGTCCGTCGTTCTCGTATAATCACACCTGGGTTGGCAAATCCTGCTAAAACTGTAAAACAGACAACACAAAGCAAACACATCAGCGGATATTGCTGTAGGAAAACAAACCAGCTGCATTTTTAGGATCATTATATATTCTCTCGCATTACTGTACTTTCGTTTTGAGATTTATAAGTATTCAAGAGCTTTGAACAGCTGCTGTATGGATAAAACATGTTTTTATTATTATTGCTTTCACGTGAAACAGAAATGATTATATTAAAATTGTACAGTTTTTAGACATTGTGGCTAATTCCAGTCACCACAGAGAACAGAACTAAACTTTTATCTTTCATGGGAATTATATAATCAGTGACATGCTGACGGGTTCCCACGCGCTCAGTTTCAGTGCAAATCTGAAGCCCTGATCAGAAGCCAGAGTTTAGTTCCTGCATGACAGGCAGTGTGTGAGTACCAGACAGCCCTGCATGTGCCATAAATACAAGCCAACAGGAAGTGAAGAGACCCATTACTTCAGACTCTCAGCTTTCAGATGAGTCGGTCTGCATGTATGTGCACTCGTCCTGACTCTACTCAAAGTAATTATCCAAACACATCTCATTCATTCCACTGCCAGGCTGGTTTGTGTATGTTTAATGAGGGTGTCTCATACCACCAGACAAATCCGCTGCTTCAGAAATGCACAGAGAATGAATCGGTGCCTGCGCTGCCCACCAACTAATACAGTTAGCAGAGCTTTAAATGAGTTTCAGCATCTCCAACTCTGCAGTTTTCACAGAGCTGAATAATGGCAACAGAATTGTGAGCTCAGACTTATAGCTGAAAATCACGACGCTGTGAAACAACCACGGCTGCTATTATGCCTATCATCATTGATTCACCATGTGACGCTTTAAATTGTGTTTTGACTTTGCTTCTTATCTGGAACCCAAAAAAGAGAAATTTCTGAGAAGCTCTTTCCGGGCAGTGACAATGAATAAAGATGTGTGGTTTTAACCTAAAAAAGGATGGAAATACACCACAAAAGTATCATAAAAATGATCCATACAACACAACATCGATTTGTGCAAGTCAATGTGCACTAAATTTTAAAACATTCACCCCAGCAAAGAGAGTGAAGAAATCATTTATTTGACTTGTTAGTGTCTGATTGACACTGTACATCTGGGTGTTTCTAACACAAGCTGTCTGTCTACTGTATGATATTTTCATGGTGATATTCATTGTAAATGGAAGGGAAAGAGCAGCCAGCAGTGTTTACAATGTCTGTCATGATAAAGCTGTAGCTCTAGTGTCACTCTCTGAGGTCATCAACATTAATCACTTTAAAAACATTTACAGTGTCAATGAGAAAATCATCTGTAATAGTTTCTAATTTGGAGTTCATATATTTGGAGAAAAAAATATCACAAATAAAAGACTTTTCCAGACAGCAATGAGATTACATGGAAAATAAATTGAGTTTCTTCCTTGTTTTCCTTAGAAACAAGCTCCAGAAATAAACTAAATTTAGTGAGGTTTATTAAACTCATTTGAAGTTATTTAGTTTTTAAATGTGTCTTAAGGATGTTTACATATTTGTCCTGAAAACAAAAGAAATCTGGAAAATGATTTCTTGCAGCAGAATATCTGGTTATTATGAAGAAATAAACAAAATGCTTGTTCTCATAAGGGACTGAAGATTTTACACTGATTAATCTGTAAAGGAGGATTGTGACAGTATTTACCCTCATGTAGCTCCAAACTATATGCTATTATTTTCTCTGTGGAACACAGATTGATTTCTTCATAATGTCTCCCTCTCTCTCTCTGTTTTCTGGCAGTGGGTAGCATTCGCATCTCTGTTCTTCATCTTGGTGTCCATCACCACATTCTGTCTGGAGACTCATGAAGCCTTTAATCCCATTATCAATCATACTGAGATCATCATGGTGGGTAATGAAACTGTGGAGCGTATCTTCCAAGAGACAGAGACCATGGTGCAGCTGACCTACATCGAGGGGGTCTGTGTGGTGTGGTTCACGTTTGAGTTTCTCATTCGAGTGACCACCTGTCCAGACAAACTGAAGTTCGTGAGAAACACCCTTAACATCATCGACTTTGTGGCCATTCTTCCCTTTTACCTGGAGGTGGGACTGAGCGGGCTGTCCTCCAAAGCTGCTAAAGACGTGTTGGGTTTCCTCCGCGTTGTGAGATTTGTGCGGATTCTCCGTATCTTTAAGCTGACCCGACACTTCGTGGGGTTGCGTGTACTGGGTCACACGCTCCGTGCCAGCACAAATGAATTCATCCTCCTCATCATTTTCCTGGCCCTCGGAGTTTTAATTTTTGCCACTATGATCTATTATGCCGAACGCATCGGCAGAAACCCCAATGATCCTAACGCCAGCAGCGACACACACTTCAAGAACATCCCCATTGGCTTCTGGTGGGCTGTGGTGACCATGACAACACTCGGCTATGGTGATATGTACCCTCAGACCACCTCCGGCATGCTGGTGGGCGCGCTGTGTGCCCTGGCGGGTGTGCTGACAATCGCCATGCCCGTACCGGTTATTGTTAACAACTTCGGCATGTATTACTCACTAGCGATGGCGAAACAAAAACTACCAAAGAAGAAAAACAAACATATTCCACGAGCACCTCAACTGGGGTCTCCAAACTACTGCAAATCAGTTATTAACTCTCCACGACCCAGTACACACAGTGACAGCTTCCCTCTGGCACAGGAAGAGCTTTCTGAGATTCCATATCAAGGTAGGAATGAGTATTTGAACTAGTATTCCAGCATCTGTTTATGTTCCAGCACAGTTTACTCTGTGTTAGACGACACTGTACATCTGTTGATAAGAACGGGGATAGTTATCATAAAAATTCAAAAGAATTTTAGAAACCCAAAATTAGCTCATTTTTAGCCGTATCAGTTATTAATAAAAATGACAATGTTTTTTGACAGACAACTTTTGGTTTGATACACAGTTGTGGTTTTGAGTTTGGTTGCTACTTAATATAAGATTTAAAATGGGTCCTGCAAGTTAAACTGAGCCTGGCACAAAATCACACTCAGTGTTATATATTATTACTGCTCTGCTGACAGTCTCATATAAACGCTGCATGTCACTTCATCTGAAATGAGTCGTCTCTCCTTACCTGTGACTGGAGATTTTAAAGTGAATGGAGAACCATCCAAAGCTGCCCTGGCCAATGAGGACTGTCCTCACATCGACCAGGCGGCGTCTCCTGAGGAAGTCTTCAGCCCTGTGGAGCGCGAGAGACCCTGTTTCCTGCTCACCTCTGGAGGAGAACAAGCCAATCACACAGGGGGGAGGGTCAGGAAGGGTACGTAAGCAGCCAATCACAGCTGGCCGTCAGAGCTGTGTGAAAGTGGAGCAGCTGTCAGTCAGAGAAAGCTTTCTGTGCAAATCTGAAAAGCTGTATCAGTCTAAACGAGATCTTTAGTACGATCATTTGATGCCAGTTTTCTTAAAATATTTCTTAAATAAGTACAATTACAGGTATTTTAGGAAGTGTTTATGCAGTTAGAACAGAGGGCAAGTTCAGATTGTAATTATACTTTTAAAAAAGCCGTGATCTAACATAAGAATATATATAAGCTTCAGTATACTGCCCAGCAGTGTTTGTTGTGCATGCAGAATCACAGTGGTGGTGGTGGGGTAATGATGACGATAAATCTCATGAGAGATGCAGCATGGGATTATGGGGCATGACATATGGTCACATGACAAGAACTCAGCCAGTATGAAGCTCTTAGTTGTAACCTGAAACTCCAAACAGAGTCCATTAGCCGAACAGATTTTGTTATAACAAGTTCATGCTACTCCTCTGAAAAGACTAGTTTAAACCAGCAAAGCTAAACTGGTGAAGCTGGTTGACTTTCATGGTTTGTGTAGTTATGCTAAATTAAACTCTTAAGAGTTATTAAGAATCAGACTTGCTCAGTATTAATACTGAAAGCTACAATCCATAACTTTTGCATCTCTGTCCCTTCTCTGTCTGAAATATGAAATTGTTACTTTATGTACATTTCTTGACATGTTAAAGTCAAATGAAGCCAAACTAATATTTCCAGTGAAATTAAAACACTGATGTGTCATGTACTTGCTCAATAAGTAATTTTTGTTTATTTTGAATAAAAAAGTTACGGATTGCAGCTTTATAAAACTTTTTTATAAAACTTTATAAAACCAACAGAGTTGCTATATATCTTAGAGGTTGTTCTCCTGTAGTTCATAAAATATGCACTCCATTGTAAGTTGTTTTGTGGATGGGCTGCAGTTTCTGGCTAAGTTCTTTAATGGTCTGAACATGTTGTGCTGTTCGACACTGTGAAGCACCCATGCATGCAGTAGACAGTTTAAAGCACAAAACGCATGGAAGACAATGCAGCTGATGCAGTCGATTGGCTGTCGTCAACTGGCTAACCATGAACATAACAAATACATGACAGGATGCAGAATGCACTAACAAAACCCTAACAACACACACACACACAAACCGTGTTATAGAGTCTGTGTCTAGAGGCTCTGCTCTGAGCTCTTACTGAAAGCTCTTTCTCTCTTCAAATGAAGGTTATGAAAAGCCATGGAGCCATAGCAGCATGTCTGGAGGCGTGGCCTCAGTGTCGGCACTGCCCTGTGGCCCGCCCTGTCTCATGCAGCAGGTCCACTCTCCCATCCCATCAATCCTGTAGCATGGACAACAAAACTACCCAGTCAGAGGCCATTGCTCTGCAACGCTGCACTGAGACGCCCGCATACTGTGTACCATTAGTCTCTCATTCAGCTCTCTTTCATATGAACCTTTCTCTTTTTTTCTTTCTCTTTGTCACAGTGGTCACTTCTCTTTCAGTTCTCTCGTCTCATTTCCTGTCCCCTACCAAATTCTGGCACTTTCATACTCTTCCATTCTCTCTCCTCACCTTCTTTGTTCTCACAGTGTTTGTAGGCTGTGGTTTTCATTGGGTGCTACTGGACACCATTTAAAAGATGAAAGAATGGCTATTTCATATGTAGTTTACTACAAATATGAGATGGATCAGTTTGAAGTAACACTTACAATCATGATTTCAGTGATGCACACGCCTCCAACACAGAAACTTGACTGAAGAACCTCATCTGCGTTTGCATGTCTTGCATGGGAACTATCTGAGAAAACAAATGTAAGTTACATGAAAACATGTATGAAAATTGTGTTTTTCATTCAATGCTTCTCTGAATATATCTGATGCAGATTATTATATCATTTACAGTAATATACAACATATGTAGCAATTACAATGTTTTTTTGCCTTTCCCCAAATCACGATCTCTTGTGTGATATAAACAGTCGAGAGGATGCTGATAGCAGCGGTCGAGTCGACCATCTGAATTTTTGACAAACAATTAAAGATGCAAACAGCAAAACGTTGCACTTTAGCTTTTTCAAGCAGAACGGGCAATTTTTTTCCAGACATATTTCAATACAATACCGTCTACACAGATTTTTAAAGTTCCAAATGTCATTTGTCAGGACACAAATGTATCTGTCATTTTTAAACATTGCTTTGACACTGTAGCAAACACACAGTCACGACCACAAAAATATAGATCAGGACAAGAAACACCTTTTTAAGAGAAAAACACTTCTTGTACTTTTGGTATTACTTGGGGACAGGTAAATGCATGCACTTATGCAAAAAAAACAAAAAAAACATGAGAATGACTGTAAATATGAACTTTGCATGAAATAAATTTTTTATTCAATCTGTATTTAGACTCTGTTATTATTTGACAGAACATACATACATAACTCCTGTTGCTGGGCAACTGTGACGTCTCTTTGACCTTTCACCCGTTTATCCAGCAGCTAGTTTTTCTGCTTCTCTTGGATAAAAACAGTATAAAAACAATACAAATAAAAACAATTCAGACTTCTTATGTTGCACAGTCACACTGTGATCTTCAGAAAGGTCAAAGAGAAAGTGCGTCGCCTCCTTCCCAGGGCGAAGGATTGAAACAGGAGAGACGGGGTGGGATATCAGCTGTGACTGTTTCCTGTTCTCCACACTGGTCGCATGCTACATGTCATTAACCGAGCATGATGTCACACTGTCCCACTGTGTAAAAACTCAGCATGAACCGATGAGCGGGTCGTATTAACTCTAACCTCAAACAGTAACCAGTGCAGAATGAAAACAGCTTGTAGACATGCATGGTAAACGCTGGGTTTACCATGAGCCTGTGATGGAGCTCATAATACACCTGCTTGATGTTTCACCCTGGATGTTTGTTTGCACGGTTATAATAATATAAATAAAATAATAATATAATAAAATAATATCGCTATCTTTCTCCAAGTCCCTCCCCCTAAAGCCTTAGTGCTGTTCACTGGGTGTATTAATATGATTTTCCTTGTTGTTTGTGTTGTTGTTTTTCTTTCTTTATGTGTTTATAGAGACCCAGCGTGCCAACCGAAGCAGACAACCAACCGAGTCAGTGTGTGTAATGAACCGTGGTGTGCCAACCACTATGTGCGTCAACCATAAAGCTACATCACCCACCTCATAACACTGTTTTTAGTGTGCGTGTGTGAGAAAGCGTGTTGTGCGTTAATTGTAGATTAGCATCTCTCTTTGAGCTGTGACAATAATTCAATGAATTCAGCGGTGATGTAGCACAGTAACCCAGAGAAGCTGTAGTTTTCAGTCATACGTTGCTCTGTTTGGTTTCGTGCCAGTGTTTTGCACAGTTGTGATGCGTGAAGTGCCTGTTGTTTTTGCGTTTGTGAGTGTCAGTGTTGTACACTGTGTGTGTTCAAGTGTTCAGGCATTTGGTCAAGTGTTTGTGTTTGGTTGTTTAAATGTTGTTAAAATGTTGCTCCAATTGCGTTTCTGGGTGTAAACCCACATGTTCTGTGGTCATGTTCATGTAGGAAAAAAGTAACAAAGAAAACAGTTTTCCAACATTTTGTTCCACTGTGACCATGTAGAACCTGTTTGCACCCGTTCACTTTTATATTCCTTACTGTAGAACAAACGGTAGTTTGAAATATTTTGTAGGCTGTTCACTTTAAAGTTACACCATGTCCTAACCAGGCGCAATGCGATTAAATGAGAGGAAATCAGTTTTGCGTCTAATTGAAACTTTGCTCCACCTACATAATGAAATGTCATTCGTTTGTATACTGCACACACAACATTTTCATTTTCAGCACAGAGAGACAAATAATTAATCTAGACATTTGATGTGTTGCACAAGGTTAGGACATAGTGTTACATCTAAAAATAAACCAACACAAGGCTTGTTAGCGCATTACCGGGACCAAACTCACAACTCTTCTGTCTTAACATACAACCTGTTTTAAAAGTTGTAGTGGAAACCTTCACAATAGACAATCCTGCACAATACAACAACACAACTCATAGATGTTCATTTAAAACATGAACATACAGGATTTAAGATGGAATAAAGTAACTGATATTAAGTTTGTATCAATATTTATTTTTTATTCTTGTAAAATAATGAAACATATACACAAATAATGAAGTAAACCCAATTCTTTGGGACCAAACTAGTGCACTGCTAACTGCATTGTGGGAGGGTCTGCTGGGTCATTTTCAAACAATATGCTGGACTGTTCAAAGACCCAACCACATGAGAGCACAAACATTTATGTCAGTAAATAACCACTGTAATATATCACAGTGATAACAGTCTCAGAGGCTTGAGGCTGACTGACGGTCTCAGTCAACATCTGACCTCCTGAAATGAACTGGCAGTCCTGTTTGTGCTGTTTTGTGAGACACGCTGCAGTGTGCAGAGATATTTTAAAGCAGGTGGGAATTTTATTGATGGTTTGAGTTGACATATTAATACAGTTTTGTGTCTTTTTCTGAAGAAAGCAAAACAACAAAACCGAAATAATAACAATAAAAAGCAGTGAAAACACAGCCTTTATGGGCTTTGTGTTTTTTGATCACTTTTTTGTGACACTGCTAAAATACTGAAGTATTTTAACAACAGGAATTATAACATGATGTTTGCACATAGATTTAAAGGGTTAAAATGTATTTATATATGAAGTCCTAAGTCTGAGACCACATCTAATTTAAAAAACCGAAGATAAAACTTATTAAAACAAAGAAATAATGTAAGATTCTGCACGTCTTCTAGCTTATCAAATGTTCAAACTCTCTGATTTCTTTGTTCCAAAGAGCATCTCGTGTGCTCCAATTAGAAACATTCGCCAAAATTGCTGGGAGAACAATGATCAGCAAACACTAAGTTCAGAAATTCATAATTCATTACCATTCATGGTCCACTTTTCATTCAAATTGGTTTTAAATGGAACAAACAATACAAAAGAGCAACGCATCATAATTTTCACTAATAGTTCCAGACTTTTGGACTCCAACGAATGCTTTAATTTCCTGTCGAAACCTTATAAACATGCACCAATATGTACAATGTACTGTCTTCAATGCCATTGCAAACATCCATATGAGAAAACAAACCAAATCTCAGTTTAGTGCAGCTAGTAACCTGATCATCAGCCTCTGACAAGATTAACAGCGAGTCTGAGAGAGTCTGATTCAATTTGTCTCTCCTCAAACAGCATGCATTAGCTGCAATGCAACCAGCAAATAACTCTGCAAAAAATGTTCTTTATGTGTTTCATAGAGAAAAGTCATTAGCAGAAGACCTGATACTGTTAATGTTACAACTGCTGTGTCAGCTAAACATTACCCATTGTCAATTTTTGAATATGGCCTTAAAATTAAAAAATAAGTACCATTAACCAAAAACATCTTATGGATATTTGTATAAAGATGGCCAATAGAGTTGCAAATAGAGTGTTCTGTTTAAACACACCTCAGTCTGGCTGCTGTGATGTTTCTTTGAAATCTGTCTGATGTCATACACATAATCACACGTTAAAAGCTTAAAGTATTGATTATTTCTGAAGACTTCATTAAAACCAGAACAATCTTTGCCCATCAAAAACTAAACAATGTGACAAGTGGACTTACAACAGTAGATTCTAACAGTACATTTTCTAATACCTACATCTATGAACAATATATAAATATATAGTATATAACACAAAAAGAGCTATTTTATTATTTTATGTAGCAAAGTCATGGGTTTGAATCCCAGGGAACATGTATACTGATAATATGAGTACCCTGAATGCACCATATGTTGCTTTGCATAACATTGTCTGATAAATGAATAATAAACATACAGGCAAACCTTAACTAGTGCATTAAAAAACTACTCTGAATGTAAAACTCCTGAGCCACGTGAACAGTGTCGCACGTCTGCACTTCTCACTTGTGAATCACTCGCACCCTCCTGCAGTCCAGCAGAGGCGTCTGCTTGGACTTCAACACGTCCAGCTGGTAGGCATGGTCAAGCTTGCATCGCCAAGGAAACGTGCCACAGCAACATGGTTACATAACAGCTCTGGTCACTATGGCAACCAAGAGCGCACACGCTTTCTCAGGGGTAACTCATTTTCTCGTCTTTGTTCCCCTCCCTCTCTTTTTCTCCCACGCTCCCTTCATTCTAACACCTGTTCTGTCCTGTTCTAACCGATGTGTGCTTGTGTCTCTGTTATGACTGTGTGTTCTCTCTTAACTAAACAGTTCACAAATTATTCATGAATTACAAATGAAATATAAAGGAAAATGATGTGTGCCTTAATGCTCATTGTGCATGTTATCATTAACATCAGCACAGCTGATGTCATTAAAATCAACAAAACATCAGTGTATTTTAATGGACATGATATTCACACGACAAGAGTCATACCACAATCAGTCAGTGCTGTATAGCCTGTTCCCATGGCAACACACATATAGACCATGGCAACGTATAGAACACCATACCAATATAGACAAAAGAAAGTATTCAGAAGAGACCCTCACATTCAAAAAACACATATTATTAGTATTTGTGTCCCCTGCGATCAATCCCATGATACAACAGTGCAGAGCCACAGAAAACTTGAATCTTTCCAGTGATGGATTAAACACAAAGGTGCAGGACTAATTCTTACAGCCCTTCCATGAGAGCACCACAGATCAGAGCACTGCCCATTTAACTAACCTGCTAATAGATGCTCATGTTTACTAGCACTGAAGAGGCTCAGCAGACAGAGCTCACACTTTATTCTGACTGCTGGGTTTAGTGCTATCTGAAAACACTGCCATATCCCATAATAAGCTACTTTATACCTAAAGATCCTACAGGCTGTATTGCCATGGCAACAGTATATGTGATGGAACTCTCTCTGCTGCTTTGTTATTTACGGTTGGTTACATGAACTTTGCCCTGATCAGGAGTTTGGGGACGAGTCAGCACTGGTTGACTTTAATCTGTTCATCTGTGTAATATATTTTTATATGTGGCAACACTACACCATTATACACAGTGCCATTATAACACTACAAACAGCAGAGTTGATCAAACTCACCCACAACAGCCAGACTGTGTTCAGATCCACACACAATCTAAAAACACAGAGAAACCCGTGAGAACACAATCAAATACCTGTTACACACTCCATCACAGTTCAGACATAATCCCTGACAGCGATACATAAACCCACCTTCCATGTAACAGATGCCAGCAATCAACCGTTCCCTGCAGATATGATTCATACGTGCTGATGTTAAGTTGGGGGGTGATTTACATATACAGATGTTCTCTGTGGTTAAAAATAGCACATACACATGACTATTTCCTGGCCTGATGCTGGCGTCATATGTCCGTTCCCATGACGACCTGTGAGGATGCAAGTGGGTGTCTGGCTTTATTAATGTTTGGTGATCATAGCTTATTACACATAGGAAACGGCCTGTATGTGGATAAAAACAGCACTAATGTTGTGTACTGGAGCTCAGAGGACACCCTCACACAAACACACTCATATTACCGTCAATTATCCTAATGCATCATGGGAAATGACATCAGAGGGCGAAACACAACAATCAGTACTTCTCAAATAATGTAAAAGTTACTCAAATTAAAGTCACCTTCCTGTTTGTGCATTGAAGATATACGTCTGCAACAAAAAAGATGTCAACTTTATTTCTTACTTAATTCTCAGCAGAAATCATTGCTACAGAATAATTATTTGCATGGGGCTGTTTTACAATAGCTAATAATTGTACACATAATATCAGTATAACCACATTCACATAATGTTAGAAACAAAAGATGGTTTACAACTAGAGACCAGAATTTATTTAGAAATATATAAAATGAATTAAACATAACTACAATTAAAGAAACAGAATTTGTGACTATATTTTTTTTTGGTAATCTCTCGAATTAAAGTACTTTTAGTACTTTAGAGTTTTAGTCAACTAATATTTAAGTACAAAGAACTGTCCTTTACAGACACAAACAAAGGCAGGAGTCTCCAGTCACACACACACACACACACACACACACACACACACACACACACACACACACACACACACACACACACACAGTGTAAATACACTCACATCATAGAATCATACAGCCCATTACTGCAGACAACTTCTGCATCAGAGACGAGGTCATTTTAGCACAGTATTGTGTTTCAGCATTATCAGCCACTAAAGAAGTCTGCTGCTCCAGGATTGGTCAGTATGGTTTTTGAGGGCGAGAACTGTTTTAACTACACAATACAGAATGATATCAATTATTATTAAATGATATCAATGTGATGTACAAATGGACCAGCACAAACTGATTATTACTGCCTGTAAATAATTAAACAATTTACTGTCATGAAAAAACAGGAACATTTAATACTGCTCATACAAATGCAGCTAAAGAACAGCCAGATATCTCTAACTGTCACTATTTACTCTCTCATGTTGTTTGATTTGTTATAAATGAAAGTAGACAGAGATTTACTTGGTGTTCATATGACTTATGAATATGATTTATGCTGTCAGATAGATACAGAACAAGCTATATTTTTCGCTATATCAGAACAGGATATTTTACACTTATGGGTGAAATGTTTCTTAGAAACACTTAAAAATGCTTCAAAAGCTTCACTGAACAGTACAATTCCCACTAATAAACTCTGAAACTGCAGCTGAAATCACCTCTGGTCCCCTCACATCCACACACGACCATTTGTCATCTTAAATACCGTCAATAACTGCATCTGTGCAGGAAGTGAGGATAACAGTGGGCATGTACAGAGTGCCTTCACACCCTGCTGGAGCACAACACACTGCAGGCTGGAGGCTCACAGAAAGGCATTATTCTCCTTTCACAGCTGAAGTCAGATGTCATTTTAGCAGGAAGTACATGTATTGAAGAGATAATTGTGGTTTTTATCATGCTTTTCTATCATATTTTGGCTCATGCATCTGTTGTCATCATCTTATAAAAGCAGTAAGAAGTACTAAATACTCTCAAAATATTAAGATATATAAGACTGTTTAGATAAAATGCATAATCATGAACACAGTATCATCATTAAGGTAGTCACAATAGTTTGATTAAGTGACAGATACAGCAGCCCTGCAGCCGCTGCAGTTAAATGCACAGATGTTATTTAAACATAAGGATGGTGTATTTATAATTCATAAATACAATGCATTTACTCAGATGAATGTCTGTTTGAAACAATAATAAACAGCAATAAACAGTGTTTAACTGGATCTGATGACCTGAAGTCCCAGTCCAGGACACGGTGTGAACTCCTGCAGCACCCGAGCCCTAATATATAATATATATATAATAATATATACATTATATTATAATGCATATACAATATATATCTAATACTTTTACTTGTACACTAGAGGGAGCTGTTGTCCACAAATAAACAGCACAAATTCCCGAAGCCAGTTTGAGGACGCGGTTAGCGGGCGGATCTCACGTCATCCTGCGTGTGGTTGTAATGTAATATCTATATAATGTCTGATTTGTATCATTATTATTATTCAGTTGTCTGATTTGTATCATTATTATTCTTCAGTTGTCTGATTTGTATTATTATTATTCAGTTGTCTGATTTGTATCATTATTATTATTCAGTTGTCTGATTTGTATCATTATTATTATTATTCAGTTGTCTGATTTGTATCATTATTATTATTATTCAGTTGTCTGATTTGTATCATTATTATTATTATTCAGTTGTCTGATTTGTATCATTATTATTATTCAGTTGTCTGATTTGTATCATTATTATTATTGTTCAGTTGTCTGATTTGTATCATTATTATTATTCAGTTGTCTGATTTGTATCATTATTATTATTCAGTTGTCTGATTTGTATCATTATTATTATTCAGTTGTCTGATTTGTATCATTATTATTATTATTCAGTTGTCTGATTTGTACTTATTATTATTCAGTTGTCTGATTTGTATCATTATTATTATTCAGTTGTCTGATTTGTATCATTATTATTATTCAGTTGTCTGATTTGTATCATTATTATTATTCAGTTGTCTGATTTGTATCATTATTATTATTATTCAGTTGTCTGATTTGTATCATTATTATTATTCAGTTGTCTGATTTGTATCATTATTATTATTCAGTTGTCTGATTTGTATCATTATTATTATTCAGTTGTCTGATTTGTATCATTATTATTATTCAGTTGTCTGATTTGTATCATTATTATTATTCAGTTGTCTGATTTGTATCATTATTATTATTCAGTTGTCTGATTTGTATCATTATTATTATTCAGTTGTCTGATTTGTATCATTATTATTCTTCAGTTGTCTGATTTGTATCACTATTATTCTTCAGTTGTCTGATTTGTATCATTATTATTATTCAGTTGTCTGATTTGTATCATTATTATTCTTCAGTTGTCTGATTTGTATCATTATTATTATTCAGTTGTCTGATTTGTATCATTATTATTATTCAGTTGTTGTGTGTCTAGACAGGTGGACTCTGCTGTAGGACTTTTGTGGCAGAAAGAGTAAATAAACTTACCCACGCGTACCACACACGACCCGACAGTCTTCCGGTTTGAAGGCCGGAAATTGTGTCTGATTGGGCAGAAAGTGGCAACGTATTAATAACCTTCACCTTCCTCAGCAGCTATTAAAGTTGTGTTGTGTCTGGTTTGGGTATTTTCTAGCCATATAGACCACATTCTCCTCTCCACCAGACACACACACCGGAAAGGAGAACAACTAGGTGTATTTACAGTATAAAAATAATGAATTGATTTTATTGTGATAAGCACATAAATTCTTCTACATCTTCAAGCTTCAAAAGGCTTAATTCACTCTGATATTAAACTGAGAGGCTGAGCATTATTAAAATGATTTATATGAAGTATTTGTACATGTAAAAATAGCATTGGACATTTTCTAATCAATGCTGATTGGATTCCACCTCATACTATGTGTTAGAGGAGCAACACCATTAACAGGTAATTTAATAAACAGAACAGAGATAAACATCGAGTGTTACTGCATCAGGCTCACAAAACTGCTTTCATGTGCTCTGTGCACACAGAGGATAAAAAGCACAAGAATATTCTAAACATTTTCAGAAGACAATATCTGTGAATAAACTTATAGTTCATGCAAATGAAAACATCTATCAGTCTGAGCTGACATCAGTTTAGCACAACTAATGTTCACATTACAAACTGAATTAATTGCTTTGCATAACAAACAAGAACTAGAAAGAAATAAAATCATGCTATACATTATCATGCAAGTACAGCGACAAAACAAGTACAATGTAGAATGCACTGTTGTTGTTTTTCAGATGCCCAGCTGTTTGTTGAGTCTGTTCAGTGCATCTCCGATGATGTCCAGCTCATGTCTAAGCTCATCCACCACATTGTTGATGCTGGTTGTGTCTTTCAGAACATCCACGCTCTGTGTGTACGGGTTATATCGGACTGAGAACGGACGCTTAATGGTCTTTGCAAACTCCCTAAAAAATAATATGACATAAAATATATACTTCTTTGTATACATTCATATGCATTTCAAGCTAAGTACCCAATGATACTCAATTATTCTTTTATTATATTAATGTAATTATATTATTTAAATAATGTTATCTGACAGTTATTCATGACATTTACAGTTAGTGATTTTGGCTTTGTTTTGGATCGCTCACACACCTCATTTTGACTTTTGCCTCCTCAAAAGTGTCTGAAACGAAGTACACGTCCTGAAAGGTCGTGATGATGCACTCCTGTCTGCAGGTCACGTTGGGGTCAAAGGGCAAGATTCTGGCTTTTCCTGACAGCGCGTGCTGGACGCAGTGCAGAATAAAAGCATCATCCAGCGTGTGTCCGGCAGATATAAAGCTCTTTGTGACGACTGAAGGTTTCTTACCTTGAGTTCACTGACGGATGACAGCAGACCTGCTCCATAAGCCCTCAACTTCCCTTCTTGTTTACAAAGACCAAACTCCACAGTGAAGAAATAACACTGAAAACAGTACAGCATAATAAAACAGAATCATTTTAAAAAAACTCAAAGTTTTTCTCATCAAAGGTGAAGGGTCAGATTGTGTTATTACTTACAGTGGCCAGTTTCTGAATAGAGTCATCAGATGCTCCTAGTGACGCAAGACCAATCTCCTGACTGAACTGAGCGAAGCTGGGCTCGGCCAATAGAGGAACGTGTCCAAACAGCTCATGACATGTGTCTCTGAAACAGACAAGTGTGGTCACATGACCATTAGCTCAATACCTACCACATGTACATATCCAATGGATCCTAAAATGTCTGCTTTCTGATTCATGAATTGACATTTTTTCTATGTTACTGTTATGGTTATGTGCATACCACATCATATAAAGATGGGCTGACTTCATGAGTTTGTTAGTTTACTCACGGTTCCGGTGTGTAGAGTGGATCAGAGCTGTGTCTGATGTACTGAGTGCAGTGAAACACGCGAAAGGCCAAGCCTGCCAGAAAGTCTCGCGGGGAGAGATAGCCGGCAACAGGCCTTATGGTGAAGCCAGTCCGCTCTGCAAAGTAACCCATGTTATACACAAAGCACATAAACACATAAATCATGTATATGCATAACATTTGATGGTCTGGCAATCCATTCACCCAACCTTTAAGAAAGCGTGAGACATCCTCCAGCTGCGGGATGTTGTCCTCACGGAAGTCACAGTGTTTGGTGAGCGAGGGAAGGTTCTTGAGATACTCGCTGCAGGCGTGTATGGGGTAAAGTTTATTCAGCTCTCTGAACACCACACCCCAGGTCTTGATCTCCTCTTCTGTAAATTCAATACGGGGAATTGAATCTCCACTGTGAAAACAGAGACACGACTTTAATTATACTGTGAAAAGTCAAACATGCAACTGCAATGTATTTCTAGATTTCCAGAGGGGATTTTGCAAATTAAGACGTTTTCCTGGATCAAAAACAGGAAAACAGGACACTTTTTTATTTAGAAAGTCTATATTTAAATAGATCACAGAAACACTCAACTGCTTGTAGCTCATGGCCAAGTCTGCAAAATACTTTCTCCGTTTGCGATAGACATTATCCTTGAAACCCTGTGGAGAGAGAACAGGGACAGTGACCACCTGGTGACGACACGCGCCTGGTCACCTATGACGTAGGTCAGGATAAACGTCACTGCGCTTACGGGATGATCCGCATCCAGGTCCGAGCCATACATCAGCACGCGGTTCGCACATTTGTCCAGATCCGAGATCTTCTTGGGAAACCACAGCACGTTCTCCATATCTGCAAAACGATTTGAACAGTGTAAGCGCACTGTTTTACTGTCATCACATCTGACGGGATCAGTTCATTCACGTACCGCTCTCCTCTGGCAGGCGATTGTCCGGCACGTCCATCTCCACCACGTTCACGTGTTTCTTCAGCAGCTGAATGATCTCCTGCAGCTGCTCGCGGTTACTGTCGCAGTCCACGAAGATCTCGAACTCTGAGTGGCGCCTTCTTGACTTTCTGGACTCAATGTGCACAAGGTTGATGTGCTTCTCCTGTTCATTTGCAAACTGTTGTTAAGTGTACAGCACACACACACAGCCGACATAGCAAAACATGTGCAGTTTCAGCCCCAAGACGCAAACTGTTGTGTTTCACACCTGGAAAAGCTTAAGTGCCTTTACAAGTCCACCGACTTCATTTTTCAGAGAAAACACGACAGCTGCACGGCCCCTCTCTGTGGACTGGATCTTGTTGTCTTTATTTTCCACGATCTTTGAAAACGCAGATTTGTTCATCTGTAAAACACGGGCACAACACCGTGGTGAAACTCCGTGCAATTTATTAGTCGCAAAGGTGTCCATAATACATTTAAAATCATGAGTCTACAGCAGTGCAAACCAATGATGAGTATTTGATGCATTTCCACACAATGCAAGGCGTATACAAACTAAAAACTGATATAGCGACTTTCTTACACTGCTAAACATACAAACAAAGCTTAAATAATTATGAACCATATTTAAAACATCAGTAAACTCCAAATCCGATTCATGTGAGAGACTTTTAGATCGTGTGGATTAAACAGAGTGGAAGAACACTTCATCCACTTAATCACTTTAAACAACACCTGATCAACACTTGATCATTTAAACAACACTTGATCATTTAAACAACACTTGATCACTTTAAACAACACCTGATCGACACTTGATCACTTTAAACAACACCTGATCACTTTAAACAACACTTGATCACTTTAAACAACACTTGATCAACACTTGATCACTTTAAACAACACTTGATCACTTTAAACAACACCTGATCAACACTTGATCACTTTAAACAACACCTGATCGACACTTGATCACTTTAAACAACACTTGATCACTTTAAACAACACCTGATCAACACTTGATCATTTAAACAACACTTGATCACTTTAAACAACACCTGATCGACACTTGATCACTTTAAACAACACCTGATCGACACTTGATCACTTTAAACAACACTTGATCACTTTAAACAACACCTGATCAACACTTGATCACTTTAAACAACACCTGATCAACACTTGATCACTTTAAACAACACCTGATCACTTTAAACAACACCTGATCAACACTTGATCATTTAAACAACACTTGATCACTTTAAACAACACCTGATCGACACTTGATCACTTTAAACAACACTTGATCACTTTAAACAACACTTGATCAACACTTGATCACTTTAAACAACACTTGATCACTTTAAACAACACTTGATCACTTTAAACAACACTTGATCACTTTAAACAACACCTGATCAACACTTGATCACTTTAAAAACATACAAATTGATATTAAAATTTAAAAAATAACATTATCAAACACTTGATCACTTTAAACAACACTTGATCAACACTTGATCACTTTAAACAACACCTGATCAACACTTGATCACTTTAAACAACACTTGATCATTTTAAACAACACCTGATCAACACTTGATCACTTTAAACAACACTTGATCATTTAAACAACACCTGATCAACACTTGATCACTTTAAACAACACTTGATCACTTTAAACAACACCTGATCAACACTTGATCATTTAAACAACACCTGATCGACACTTGATCACTTTAAACAACACTTGATCACTTTAAACAACACTTGATCACTTTAAACAACACTTGATCATTTTAAACAACACTTGATCAACACTTGATCACTTTAAACAACACTTGATCACTTTAAACAACACCTGATCAACACTTGATCACTTTAAACAACACTTGATCATTTAAACAACACCTGATCGACACTTGATCACTTTAAACAACACTTGATCATTTAAACAACACCTGATCAACACTTGATCATTTAAACAACACCTGATCAACACTTGATCACTTTAAACAACACCTGATCAACACTTGATCATTTAAACAACACCTGATCAACACTTGATCACTTTAACCAACACTTGATCATTTAAACAACACCTGATCAACACTTGATCAACACTTGATCATTTAAACAACACCTGATCATTTAAACAACACCTGATCAACTTTAAACAACACCTGATCAACACTTGTTGATCAACACTTGATCACTCGTTCTTCATTATAAGCGGAGGGTTCAGTGCACTGGTTATACCCGTAAGTATAACACAGTTCAATACTGTAGGAGCAGATGTAAGAGGAATAAACATGAGCGCAGTTTCAGGCGGTTGTGCGCGCAGATTAAAGCCGCTGCGTCACTTCAGCACCGCGGACAGCGCCGTAACAATGACCCGCTTAACTCAAGGTTACAGACGTTGAGTTCACAACACTCACAAAACCATTCAGATACAAAACAAAGAACATATACTGCTGCATACAGTTTTAGAGAAAATACTGAAAGAGGTTTAGCAGGCAGGTTTTGTTCTGTGAAACAGAACAGCAGCTGTGCCTCTACTCACCGTGTCTCTCATATTGATCACAGAGGACAGAAACCGTCCCCGTCTGCTCGCCTGCTGGATTCCCGACAGCATTTGAGAGGGTCTGACTGTCCGGATTCAGGGTCACCGTCTCGGTTTAATAAAGATATTCCGGTATCTGTCGTCTTAAAACAATCCAACTGGGACAGCGAGAAAGCTTATTACCCCTCTTGTTTTAATCTAACACTGGATTAGGCTGCAATGAATCACTCTTTCACGCACATCCCTGTTAAGTGAACTTGAGTTGATGCACCTTTAGTTTGTGTCTGTGTGTCCCCATAAGACCCAACCTGCATACATTTTGCTTTGAAACGTCAGTATTATCTGAGGTCCTTCCATCACTGCGCCTATAGTCAGCTGTTTAATCGACGATCTCAAATAACAGTAAAATAATAGTGTTTTATTTATCATTTATTCGCTTATATTTCACTTACATTGTCAGCTGAGCAAATGTGGAAGTCGACTTAATAAAGACGGATTGAGTTATTTCAGCAAATGCATTTAGTTATTTAATAGTTTACTGACTAAACAGAACAGTTTTATGGTTTTATCAAACGTTTCTGTTTAATAGCATGCATAATCAATGCCTAAAGCTCGATGATTTGTTACAATTATTCGCCATTTGAAGTTGTAGCAGAAATCATCTCTTACTTCATTGTTCAGTTGCTTCTCTTCCAGCTTCAGACCAATGCTCCTGGAGTCAAAAGATGTTCCTCTGCGCGGGGCCTCGCTTTTAGTTGAGTACATGCTGAGCTCCCCGCTGTTTAAATGGTGCCCAAACAACTTATAAATCTGTTATCTCTATTATAACTGCTACACTCGTCTCAATAAAGCTGTGCTGTCTATGAGCAAGAGAGGACGGACTGAGGCTGGTTAATCTTTCTCCTGACAGCAAATGGAAAAAGTGCAGCTTCTCTACGTCAAGAGGATTTCATCTTCATATCCTCTTTGACGATGTGCACACAAAAAGATCAGCGCATGAAGAGAGAGAGAGCCTTCAAACCAAACGCCCCAGCACACAGAAGTGCCTGAAATCCTTCAGCTTTAACAGGGAGATGTTACAGCTGCTTTCATAAGTCAGGCGCACGATTATGATCATATTAACACATCTGATGTAAGATGTTACAAATGCCAGCCTTTTATTTAACAGCAAATCCAATAAAAATCAATACAAAACTAGTTCATAAACCCGCAGAGTATTATTATTTTCTATAGTTGGATTATAATTCTCTTCTTAATTCATTTAAATAACACAATTTTTAAATCCTATTACAATTAGAATAATGTACATGTACTAAGAAAATGTATAACCTCAATGCACTGTAAGTCGCGTCTGCCAAATGCGTAAATGTAATGTAAATGAAATATAAAGGCAATAAAATTTGCAAAGAAATTACCGGTTCAATGAAGCTTGTGTCCATAATATGATTATTCTGAACACATCTACAGCAATCATTAAATATAAAAACCAAAAACACACCTTTAAACATTATGTGTGAAAGTCCCGTTAACTACACTGTGTCTGTCTACACTGACTAGACAGACATACAGTCTCACACAGCAGTCACTGCTGAAGTGTTTCACACAATCATGTAAACGTTCATTACAGTCCTGATTACTGCAGAGAGATTGTTGATAGCTGTCATTTAAGAGGTTTGAGCCTCATTTTCTCTGTGAAGCTCTGAGATGTTCAGCTCCTGGACTTCATCTGGACTGAATCTACAGGATGTTTTCTGTCTCGGGTCATGATTACATTAGGATGAAAGTGCTCACGAGGATGATCAGAGGTCTTACCGGTGCAGATTTCATTAGATTTAATGGCTGGATCATGCACTCTTGTCCAGCTTTAATTCACTCACCAATTTGTCTTCATGGGGAACTGTGTGACTTTAGAGTTGCATGTGGACATCACACATAATCAGTCACTGTCAGGTGACCTGTAAAGAGAAGAGTTTTAGAACTAACACAAGCTTGTGATGGAGACATGAACACAACAGAAAGAGATTGTTCTCCTCTAATCATAGTGATGTTGTGTGTAACACCAAGCGTGTCTCCTTAAAAAGCCATTATAATAACTTTTAAAGAAACACTCAGAAAATCCACCTGGTGAAAGATGAATAAACGCGCATCAGGGCAGATGTATGGAGGGGCAGGGCTGAGGGCTTCACGATCAAAGACACATTTCAGGGATCTGAAACAGACACTGATGTGGTAAAAGAGATGATGTCATGAGCCTTTTGAATAATTATTACAGCATTACTCAAAAACTAATACAAATATACTGATTATATTATACTGTGCTAAATAATGAAACTATTTGTATACAGTTCATTTATCTATAAAAACTGACATTTTGTTTAATTAGGTTACAGAAATTTTCTCCAACAACCATCCGTGCACCCCCCCACCTATGACACTGAGTTCTGTGACACTCTGATCATCCGAGTTAATGCTGCGTGTATATGTGTATATATAGTTTATATAGTTTAATGGGTTTGAAGCTATAGCAGTTTTCTCATGCGCAAAATGAGTGACTGAAAACATAAAGGCAATACATACAGCTGGTCAAGTGAGGTGAAATGACTCAAAATTTATAATAATGATAATTGTGAGTGTACAGTTAATAGCCTTGGAGAGCCGTGCTGAAGATTCATGAACCTCAATCTATGAACGTAGATTGCTTAGATGAGGAGAATTTGTGCACAAATCATAATTTAAACATTAGGATGAGTCATCACACACACACACACACACACACACACACACACACACACACACACACACACACACACACACACACACACACACACACACACACACACACACACACACACACACACACACACACACACACACACACACACACACACAGTTAATTAAAGGCAGGCTTGTTTAACATTATGCAGCTCTGGTTCTTTTGTGCTGTGTGTTGTGAGGAGGCTCTCATCAGAAATGAGGACTGAATGAAGAACTGTACTTACTCATCTCATTATAAAACACTCCACAGACACACACAAATAAATTGTGTTTTTCATAGAGAAAAGAAAGGCTCTAGGACCATTAAGATGTGGATTCTCATTAGATTTCTACTTCTGCAAATGTTATTTCTTATTTTAGATTTTATGTTATTTCTACAGTAAATAAAACATTATAGGCAGCAAAACAACAACGGCAATATAAGCACCTCGCAGGTTGTGATGCACGCGTTGAAATAAGCAAAACATTCAGTTGCTAAACTGCATTTGTGGAAAATTCTTGTCATTTCTAGAAGAGACAGATGACCGCAATCCACTTATCTAACCAAGACCAGTGTGAAAGACACACACTGAAGTGTGTCTGTGTGGCACAGGGAATTTGACCATCCCAGACAGACCCCTCACTGCTAACCTGTCCCAGTTCTGCTAATGTTAATCAGAGGACTTACAAACACACACACATGCTAATCTCACAGTGCAAATGAGGACACCAAAGAAACCACTTACACACAAACTAAATATCTGTAACACTGTGACATATTTCATCTCTTTTTGAATAGTGTACTTATTCTTCAGAAAATCTAGTTGCTATTGATATTGTAATAAACATCACAAAGTGTTTAATATATAACAATAACTCTGCACAGATCTACTTTGTCTCTATAAACTCTAAAAACTTCCCAGCATCTGTTCAATGTAAACTGCTTTGCATTATAAATGAGCTCACAGTGGTGCTAACAATATTGAAACCGGGCCTGGACTATGAAATGCGCACATTTAGAACATACACAACTTTAGGAGCTGTAAGTGAAGTTATACATCATTAAAGACAAGCATGATGGTGTTATAGATAAACGACCAGTCAAAGGTTTATACACACTTTACTACATTAAAACCAAACTGGTTCGTACACACAAACGTTTCATTTGTCTTAAATCCCTGATTTAAGCGTTATAGATTCATTTAAATATAGAATTAGCATACAATATTTTTTTACAATGATAGAAAATAGTCAAAAACAATAGGAGTAGGTGTGTCCAAATGTTTGATTATCAGTGTTAATTAGTCTGACGAACACATGCATGCATATGTGACGAGCATCCCTCTTCCTGTTTAACTAATTGTTTTAGTGAACATTGAGTCATTTGAGGTCTCACATAATTCATGTACACACAATATAGTCATTTTAAGAGCTCCACCTTTGACAGCACAGAGCAAACACATGCTGTCAGCTAACACAGGCCACAGTGAACACAAACATAAAAGCCCTGACATCTGCACACACAGAGACACACCTGAAAACAGCCTGCAGCTATATGAGCACAGCAAACACACTATATATATCACACAGGTATTTAAATACCTGTCAGGATCTCTCAGCTCTGACATCTCAGAAGCTAAGAGGGGTTGTAAGCTCATTGGGCTGTTTTCATTCATTCAGGTGGCTTGTCTGTACTGAGAACATCAGAATGATACTGAGCACTTCCTAACACAGCCCACAGACTCTGCCTGCTTTACACTTCTTATCATGCCAGTCCGGTACAATACACACAAGCTTACACAAACAAAGAGACAAAAGACATGAATTCAGTTTCTATACGGCTTTTCACATGTTTGCAAAGCAACCTTACATACAGTACATTTTACTATAAAACAATACAGATGTAAGCTGTATAGAATCTATAGTTTAAGACAAAAGCATTTAAGGAAATAAGTGTCCCCAAAAAGGAAAATTCGGGCATTATTTCTTACCCTGTGTTGCTCCAAACGTCTGTGCTGCTTTTCTGGAAAACAATTACACATTTGGGTATTCCTTAGACAAAGCTCAGAAACATTGCACACGGTCATATGGACAACATTAGGATAATAGCTTAGGGTTATTGTGGGAAAACAGGAAGGAAACTTTGACTGTCACTGCTGACAGAGATGAAGAGCAGCTGGTGAGAGGGTGCGAGTGAAGGAGAAAACAGCGACGTGTGGCTGCATGTGTCGTGCGATTACTGACCACTCCACAGATCCCAGCACAGCTTCATTCGTGTCTAATGAAATGCATCTCTGAGCTTTTCCTGATCCTGCTGTCCGTTCAGTAATGGGATTTCTGGGATAATAAACAGTGAAGATGTTAGTCGTGACGGTCCTACACTGTTACCAAGAAGTGTTTGGGCGCTTAAGCCACTTTAAAAATGAATGTGAATTCATTCATTCAAGTATTCATTCAAGTAAAATGCAGGACTGATGATAGCAAAATGAGTTTGGAGGTGTGGGGTTCAAAAACAAGAGGGCATTTCAAGTTTCATTTTCCTACTAAGAGAATTATTTTCTCATTGGGAATAAAACACATCTGTGAATATACAAAATAAGTGTCTATTCTGAATGTCACTGTATCAGATATATAAATATCAAATCTATCATACACTACCTAATTTTGACAGGGCATCCAAATACCTTTGGGGCCATTGTAAAAGCAGTCCTCCGTCAGCTCCTAGTTAGTGAGCATTCACTCACAGCAGCAGCAGAATGCCCCACTGCTTCCTAACCCTGGGGTATATCTGTAAGACAAGCTCCTGGTTCAACAGACTCATCAAATGTCTTTTTATATCAACGCTATTAAAAATACATTTTTGTTTGAAGAACCATCTGGTCTATTTGTGAAACAGAAAGATTCTTTATGGAACAATACAGCCAAAACGGTTCTTTCATGGTGTCATGTAGCATGTTTTTAAAGAGAGTACAAGAACTTTAACAATGGTTAGTATTTCCACTATCTCCACTTTAAGAATGAGTTTGAGGCACTAGACATATGAACAGAAATTGAAACAGTACATTCATGAACTTTAAGCAGCTCTTAGAGGTTCTTCTGTTGCCACTGTGTAATCTGAAGAACCTCAAATGATGCATCAAGAACCTTTACATTTTACAGAACAATAGTTCATTTGCCAGTGGCTCAAAATCACACAAACAGGGCTAAAATTAATCAGACACATTCAGTTCAACCCTCCTCGAGCTCCCTCTCTCTGCCTAGCTGAGCTTCAGTCCGTGTCTCTCTCAGGTCCTCCTACACTGCACATTTCCATAAGAATCACACACACTCTGCATATCAATCGCAACTCTTAATTAAAAAGCTGTTATATTGCGGCTGGCGTCACATGTGGCAGGACGTGTGTGTGGTTTTCTATTTCTCCTCGTCCTGAAGAAACTGGCCATTTGGAAAGCAAATGAGGGTGGGGGCATCAGAGACTGGACGTGACCACCTGAAGCTGCTTTCAAATGCTGACATCACTAAAGTCCGGACAGCTAAACGCACGTAACAACACGTCATAGGTTGCTTGTCATCAACTTTACTGACAAGAGTTATTTTGAAAACAGAAGCAAACAGAAGATATTAAAGCTTTGAGTGACATTTCTGTAATTGCGAATGTTTTTTGTGTGAAAACATTGTTTTGGAAAGTAATGCTGTAGGATAAACGAACAAAATCGATTATAAAAAAATTACAGAAAACAGCAAAACAACCACATACAAAAAGTTGTTTACTAAACAGAAATGTCAGAGCATACACAGAGACTTCAATGAACAAATACTTGTAAGATTTTTACAATAAAAGATAAATTGTTACAAAAACACTGAAGTTGTATCTGAAAACCTATTTACAAGTCTCTTTATATTTCACTTAGCATTCATACAATAGCAAATGCTCAGTTCACTGATTGTTCTGTCTGGTTCACATTGGATGAAATTGAAAAGTGCTTCTTTATAACGTCTGCCAGTTTAGGTTCCACCTCTGACAACAGAGCCATTAGGTGCTGCACCTATTGAGGAGAAACCATGAGAAGAACTGAGATCACTCAAGACCTGCAGGAGATACAGGCAGAAAGATAAGACAGTATAACATACCACAGTGCTGTGCTGTGGTAGAAGAGCACTGACTGCAGAAATGCAGTTCCTCTCTGTCACAAGTCCTTCCTTCACCAATGAAGATAAGACATCCTGAGGAATAAAGGAACGTTTTTTTTTATTTGTAACTAATACAAATTCATACATGTAAACTTCATACATGTAAAGGTCTCACCAATCTCACCTTAGATATTCCCATAAGAACAACAGAGAGGAAATCAGCTGTGGTTTCTATTAAAGCTTTGAGCCGTACATCCATTTCCTCTTTATCACCCTTTCCTACTGCTTCCAAATTTCTGCCCGTCTGACTCTGACGGTATTCAGCATAGAACCACAGAATACGAAGAACACTACTTACTAATTCTGCACCTGTGAGAGCAAACATATGTCTATGAACCTGAAACGCACAGTCACACACACACAGTCATGCGCATGCAGAGCCACAGAGTCACGCACAGATTTCTGTGTGGAGGCTGGAATGTAAAGCTGACAGCAGCGCGAGTGCTGGGGCCAGGAGAACTTTCTGTTCCTGTAGAATGAGTGGAGGGTCGTCTGACTGACACAAGTCTTCACATACAACTTTACACAGAAACCCCCAGACGGCAGGGCCACACCCTCCATCTGAAACTGCAGACAGTACAGCATAACATTATATTATATATTACATACATAAAAAATAACAAATAGATGATCTCATGAGAGATATGGAGTAGATTTGATATGAGTAGATACAATACAGCTTTTTGGGGTACAGTAGAAATTCAGCAGGTGTTTGTACAGTTAAATTCAGCAGATTTTTAGGGTTCAGTACAGTAGAGTTTAGCTGGACTGAAATAGGGAACTGAAATAGTCTAATGAGGTCTCACCCAGTGCCTGCATGCCCTCTTCCACTGTAGTCAGAAGCTGGAGGGAATGAAGATAAACTTCAAGTGCCTCTGGACTCTCTGACCTAACACAAGGACACACACATGCCAGATTGAGCATTGTTCTAAACCAACAGAAACATGTCTCTCATTACTCCTGCAGACAGTAGAATAGGCTGGAAGACACATGGTACAGACAGGTCACATGACATTATCGACTGACCTAAGCTGTGTTGCTGCCTCAAGCAGAGATGATGTGATTCCCTGCTGCATGCCCTCACTCAGGTCACTCCCGCTGGGCATGGACACCCAACTCTTCATCAGCTCCTCATCCTCATCAAAGAGCTTATCCACTAACTCCCCAACCTTAATCAGCAAATCCACTAGACAGACAAAGAGAGACATCAGAAATGAGGCAGTGGACCCCGAGAAAGTGGAGGGGGTCACATGACATCAGCAGCAGATGGTCACCACTGACCATTTGTTGAACTGCTCATGATGAAACAGAGACTGTCGCACACTGCTGACTGTTGACGTATCCTCTCCAGCCACAGGGGGGCGACATCAGGCTGAGATACACAGGTCAGCAGGAGCCTGAGGAAACCACAGTATCTCAATCACACTGAAGCATTCAGAGCAGGTGAATGTGCTTGGTGAAGAGTTTAGTCTGACCTGCAGGTCTCTAATAGTGTAGGTGGATCATTATCAGCAAGCAGCAGCAGTAAAACAGCACTGAGACATACAGAGAATATATTTCAATAATACAATCATCACATGAATTACAAAATTACAAGTGTAATATCTGTACAAATGTGCACATTTACTGTATCTGTAAAGAACTACTTTTTAAAGATAACTTAAATAACTGCATTGTTGTATTGTACTTTGATATATGAACATTAAGATATCAGGTTAAAACAGTTAAGATGAAGTACAGCAGGTCATGTTAAATCAAATCACAAACTACTGTTTACAACAGTAACTCATTTAATCTGAGAGAAAGAAAAAACTGTGTGTATCTTACCCAAGATCAGAGTTCTGGCTAAGAGACACACATGTATTACGGAAACAAGCCATATTACCCAGAATTCCAACACAGATTTCCTGTAACAGAAACTCTGAGTAATCAAATGACGACAACAGCAAAGCTAACAGAAATCTGATACGTATTCAGCCAACCAGCAGCATGTAATACAGTTACCATTGTAACACGACTTACGGTGAGCCGTGGGTTACGTGACTTCGTTATTACACCCAGTAAAATGTCAGGAGCTTTGAACTCTTGTAGAAAACCTGAGACATCCTGGAGAGAAAATATGAAGAAACACCAACGACCACAGAATGAATTATGTATGTAGTACAGTTAAAAATCAAACACATCTGCTGTTATCTGTCGCAAGCACTCTTCCACTCTGACATCATTTCCAGAATTCTCTTTATGCACACTTATGTGGACATCTACAGCCGACTGAATGCGAGGAGTTCACCTTATCCATTGCCATGTCCCAGACTTTACACAAGTCCTCCTCCATCTGCTCTGTCAGCTCTGATGTGTCACTCTGCTCACATTCTTCATCTGTCACCATCTGAAAGAATGAAAGCACTTCAGAGACGCTCGTCACTGTCCTCTGCCTCTTAATATCACGCATCTGATGTGAAGTTTTACTATAAACGACATTATACTGTAAGCCCTGTTGAAGGTCAGTGAGCTGGGCGTTGTGATCATGCTGTTAGTGTTATGGTATACCTGAATAAGGTGGGTCAGGGTGCTGAAGAGCCAGTGTTTGCTGTACACCGTCTCTCCGATGGCGTCTGCCTCCTCACGGGCCTCCGGTTCATCTTCCTCTGGAGGAGGTGAAGGGTTGCGGTCCATTTCCGGCGATCCTGCGGCGGATGATCCGCTGCTCTCTGCATGCAGCTCACTGGTGGAAGTCTCATTCCGCTCTGAAAGCGCATAAACACACACTGAGAAGCACGATCACATAAAAACTGAAACGCATTCAGGCAGAAACATGCAAACGCTTTACTTCATTGAGTACAGTCAGACGCGCGCGTCGTCGGGCGTCTCGTCAGACGCGCGCGTCGTCGGGCGTCTCGTCAGACGCGCGCGTCGTCGGGCGTCTCGTCAGACGCGCGCGTCGTCGGGCGTCTCGTCAGACGCGCGCGTCGTCGGGCGTCTCGTCAGACGCGCGCGTCGTCGGGCGTCTCGTCAGACGCGCGCGTCGTCGGGCGTCCTCAGACCCTCGTCGGGCGTCTCGTCAGACGCGCGTCGTCGGGCGTCTCGTCAGACGCGCGCGTCGTCGGGCGTCTCGTCAGCAGTGTACATGTTTACAGTTCGGCAGGTTTGTCCTCTTTATTGACGTATTTAATGAAGCCGCTTCAACAACGTGTCAAATATCGCAAACACACTGTCGCGTAACTCACACGACCGGACTTACCCATGAGCACCGCTGACGCGGGAACTGTTCCAGAACCTGTTTACGTCTTTTAAACACTTCCGCTCTCTGCGGCGCAGAGCATGACGGGAAAGAGCGAATGGGCGGCGCTACAGCCGACAGTTTCATAAAAATGGTCAGGAATGATGGGTCTAAATAATACCTCTGCTACTTTATAATTAGTTTTTGTTTAAATTGCCTGAAAATTTGATTGTGATTTATTGTTGCTGTTTATGTGATTTATAGATTGCTATTAAAGCAATGAGTTGAAAGCAATGTGAACTGGAACTTGTGACTTTTCTCATCTATCGTCTTGGTGGACCAATCATAATCATTTGCGATTAGTGAATAAGCGTTTTAAGAATACCGATTAACAGCGATTGTTTGTCTGGATATCCGTTCACGCGTATTAAGCCCCAATCCTTCATCTTAGTAGATCTAAAACATGTACAGAAACTGCTCTGACATTTGAATGCCTGCATGCAACACCAACAGTCCACTATTGTGTACAAAAATGAGGTTGATTTACAGCATTTTAGCTTAAGTGGGGTTGTATACTGAGCATATCCGCACATAATCTATCATCACTGACGTATAGACATGCAGTATACAGACAGAACTCAAGTCCACCTATAGTATATTAGTACCAGTCACTATAAAGACATTTTAAAGACAAAGTCAAGTCTTATAAAGTCAAGTCTTTTGCTTGAACTCAGATCACTTGAGGTACACTTGCCTCCAGTCTTCACTATTTAAACAATGTCAACAGAAGCCTGACACACTGCAGCAGGTTTGGTTTATCTAGTTTCCTCCCTTTGCCAACAGTGTGCCCTGTTTCAGAGAGATGAGCCTGGGCATTTAGTGAAGAGCAGCTGTTTCCTCCAGACTGTCAACATCCCAGTCTGCGCTGCTGCTGTAAATGTGAGGACATGGTCTGTGAGGACATGGTCTTACCTGGCATACAGGTCAAAAGATGATGTTTGTCTATGGAGGGGCTCTTGAAGCTCTGAGGGTTTAAAAGTGGTTAGATGGCTCAGGCCTCTCTCTTAATATCAGTATTTATGATATTTGACTGGAGAAAGAGTTTACAGAGGAGTGTGTCTCATGGCATGCCAATGTTCTGCTTGTCTTTTAATGTAGTCATTAAAAGTCGCAGGATTTAATGTAGTCAAGAGACGTCAGTCAGAACACAGACAGGAAACAGAAAGAAGATTCTTTACTGGACATCACAAGGAAACAAAACCAACATACATGAGACGATAGTAATGTGAAACTGACCATTTTAGGTACAAACACTCAAAATGCTGTGTTGCTGGTAACAACGACCCAGCATAGGTTTATTTATAACCCACAGCATGTTCTGCCTAAATGTTTGCCCAGCCATGGGTTGAAAACAACCAAGCATTGTTTTAGAATATGTAGTGCATATTTTAATTTGTTTTGTTGAACAGAGACTTTTGGGAAGCTGACTGTTTATGAGCTTTGACTCACAAATGTCCTTTGACATCTTTATCTTTATCACATGCATCTTGCAGCATTTTTGGATTAAAATGTTATTTTGGTGAAAATTATGAACATTATTTATTTGTGTGCATTTAGGATCCACAGAATGGTAGTAAAGAAACGGACTATTCTGTTCCAAAAACATTAACGTGTCATTTCCCACAGGGAATAAACAGCAAATAAATGAAAAGTAAACAAACAGTTTTTGTCTCAATGTTCTCACAGAGAAAGACTCAGGATAAGTGCTGGCAGATGGTTGATGATGGTTTGTTTGAGTCCTTCAGACAGCTGGTATTCAGAAGCTCAGACACGCCTGTGTACCTGCAGTGATGCTGCGTGTCTGATTATCTGAATCACAGTCAGGATGTTCAAACTTCACACACTATCAAATACACACAAACGTCATATAAAACTGACGCTGTAATCTAAAAGTGACACGGAAATCATCAGGGACACATTTATGATCATATCCTGCTTATAAAATTAAAAAGGACGCTTTTTGTTGTAGAAACCCATGACATTACAAAATGATTTAAATATGACACTTTAAACTGTTTTCCCCTATTCAGATCAGCTGGTAAAAGCTCATTTATCATGTTTACTTATTTTGTAGATTTCAGCATTAATTTTTTATTTGTAATAATCCTCCAGTACGTAGACATTGAAAATTCCTGCCAAAAAAGCAGCTTTAATGCAAATGTTGCAAAAAATCATTGCATCTCTCTCGAAGCATTATATAGAGAAGCTAAATAACTACTCACACAAACACACTAATGCAACAATGGACTTTTGTAATACCAGGTTACTTTTTTTCTGTTTTATGGTGCACAGTTCAGAAGACTATCAGACCCTCCCTGCAGGGTGACAGGAGATGAATGAGAACGAGTATATAAGGAGGTGTGAATAGAAGATGCAGCACTCCTGGAGCTGCCTGCAGACCTCTCTGACCTCCAGCCATGGACTGGAGAACATCAGCACTCAGCATCCTGCTGCTGGTTCAGACTGGCTGTGTTCTGGTTAATGCAAAGAAGGGTAAGAATCAGGGACCACCTCCTGCTTTACTTTGAAAAGAGCATCAATATCTCCTGTTTCTCTCAAATGATTTGAATTAGTACCGGATCACATCTGTGCAAACCTTTACAGTAAAATATAATATTACTTTATCATGGAATATTTTTATACACTATTATAATATTATTATATATATAATTATAATAATATATAATTATAATATTAATATTATAATAGATAATAGAATATAATATTTGACTGCACAAGGTCAACAGCAGTCAGAAACATCTGACATAAAAGCATTTAAAAACTTTTGAAATACATTGTTATCACTGGATGTCCATTTAAAGAGTTGTTTTACAGTAGTCTTTAATTTATTATTTCTTTAAAATTAAGTAATTTTAACAACTAATAAACCACTCAAAAAGGTTTTATGCTCAATACTATTATGAAACTGTTTCAAACTTAAATATTTCAAAACATTTCAAAATTATTTACATTCCTACATTGTACAGATACTTTTATTCAAAGTGACTTACAGTAACTACATTTTATATGTGTGTTTATCCCTGAGAAAGAATAATTACATTTACTCTTGGTAAATGACGGGATGTTGTGATTGAAAATTGATGCACATTTTATCTGTAGCGTTATTAGCATATGCCACAATTAGCATCATTATAAGGATCTATAGGTAAAAAACAGGAAGTGGATGACAGTTGTAAAGGTTGTAGTTTCAACACATACAGAACCTGTATCTGATACTATCAGCTGCACTAGTGACTTGCTTCAGATGTTACTAAATATTAGTGGTTGTGAAAAAGTTCATTTACTTCCCTTCAACATAGAGTTTAGCTTCATAACCTTTTCAAATTCCTTCATTCAAGCAGTTCTTCTGAGATTACGTTCAATCAAAAAGTGTTTTGCCTTAAAAAGTGTGAATGAATTGAAAACTATAAGTGCTATTACATTAGGGTGTTAAATTATGTGTTTGATGCAAAACATAATTTGAATTGTTACTGTGTTGAACATTTATAACATTATATTATAACATTTTTTAACATTTCAATTTTTTTAGCAAACTAGTCATTTTTAATCTTCTTTTTTCTCCAGTCTATGCTAGCAACCATGTGAACAACATCTGTAGCATGTGGGGTAACTTCCACTTTAAGACATTTGATGGGGACACTTACCAGTTTAAAGGCACATGTGAATATAACCTGGTGTCGGAATGCCAGAGTCCCATTCGTCAGTTCTCAGTTCATGTGAAGAAAACATCGGACCCCAGAGTTTCACAGATCAGCAGAGTTTCTGTTACCATTAACGACATTTCTGTAGTGATGACAGAGAACCTGGTGGTGGTCAATGAAGAAAAGTAAGAAGCTGGTGACCTAAAGTGCCGCTTATTTATAAACACACTGTAAAAACAACTTTGCTGCCTTAAATGTTTAAGTTTAATCAGTCATTTCAACTTACTCTTTGTAATTTTGACTGGTGTGGAGTTGCGGTAACTTATAAAAAATAGTTATACCAATTAGGATTTAAAATATTAAGTTGAAATTACTTGTATAGCCAAGCTGATTAAACTTAAAAATTTAAGGCAGCAAAGTTTGTTTTACAGTGCAGCAAAAGCAAAAACTAAAACAAATTCTCGTTTATTTTCTCTCACTCAGAGTAACACTACCTATCCATGTGGCAGGGATTCTTGTGGAAGAGAACTCGATTTACACCAAACTCTACTCCAAACTGGGCATCAGTGTCATGTGGAACAGAGAGGATGCTGTCATGGTAACATTATTTTGTGGATTTTCATTGGCTCACAGGATAGCAACAAAAAGCTGACTGTCCCTAAAAGGACAGGTATCCCCAATAAGAAACTTCTGCCATTATTCTGAAAATTCTGCCATTCTTGCTCACCATCATGTTGCTTATGATGTTTTATCTTTCTAGCTCACGCTGGAGGAAACCAATGGAAAACCTTTCAAAATCTTTTGCTCAAAACTTGCAGTATCATTGCACTGCAATGAGTGAGCAAATAAACAATGATGTAGCATATTGTGCAAGACACTTGAAGCTCAGAGATAAACCTTTCTATAGAAGGGAATTCTGTAACATTGAATAAAACCACTGAGCATTTTCAACAATAAAAAAAACATTACTATGGTATTATTTTGGATGTTCAATGTATATACTGTATATAGTATATACATGGTCACATATATATATATATATATATATATATATATATATATATATATATATATATATATTATTATATATTTGGATACTAGCTTCATACAATATGATATATACACATATATGTATATACATATATACACACACACATATACATATATGTGTATATATCATATTGTATGAAGCTAGTATCCAAATATATATATATATATATATATATATATATATATATATATATGTGACCATGTATATACTATATACAGTATATACATTGAACACCCTGGTATCACCATTTGTAACTCTGTGCTGCCTTTTCCCAGATGTTGTCTGTGCCAAACCTTTATATGATCCCATCCCACAGGACAGTCATGTTGAAATTCTGTTGTTTTAGGTGGAGCTGGACCCCAAACACTCCAATCGAACTTGTGGACTATGTGGTGATTTCAATGGAATTCCAGTTTATAATGAATTCATCCAATCAGGTGAGTCGCTCTAACATCTATTATGTTTCTTTTAAAATCTAATAGTATTCCAAGAAGATAAAATTTTATGATCAGAATACTCATCTGTGTCTTGTCTTATTTAATAAAGGACGAAGGGTTGGTTACGCTGAGTTTGGGAATACTCACAGAGTTCCCAACCCAAACCATTTTTGCGAAGACCCTTTTGAAAACAATGATGAGCAAAATGTGTTGGACCAATGTGAAAAACATGTAGGTCACACAAACTGTCTTCACAGATTGAAAAGATTTAGAAAGAAGCTGTAAATTAGTGTTTCAAATCCAAATTGATATGCAAAACAGAATTCCTGTGTTGTTACTCAAGCTTTAAACTTTTAAAAAAGATTGAAGACAGATTGTGTGTGTGTCATTACAGAGGGCATCTTGTGCAAACATTTTGGAAAATGAAAACTGGTCATCCTGTAACTGGGTCCTGAGCCCTGATCCATACATCAGATCCTGCATGAATGACTTGTGTTATCAAGAACCGGGTGAATCAGAGACTGATTTACTCTGCTCGACTCTGTCTGAATACTCACGACAGTGCTCTCATGCCGGGGAAACCCCTCCCACGTGGAGAACAGCCGACTTCTGCTGTAAGAAATCCCATCTACACTCCTCCTATAAGAACACATGAGAAATATCTCCACTGATTCTCCAACACTGCAATAAGATGACAGAAAACGCATGTAAGGTCACTATTGTCTGTTTTGCGGAGAACAGTCTGGAGTTCTAGCTACTGTTTCAAAACACCAAAAAAATCCGAAATCTAAAAATGACCTGGTATTACTGTTGTAAACACTACCTCCTAACTAACACCCTGTGCTCTGTATTTCTCTGTAGCTGTGAAATGCCCGTATAATCTGGTGCATTCTGAAAGTAGCTCTCCCTGCATGGACACATGTTCACACAGAGACACAAACACACTATGTGAGGAGCACAACATTGACGGCTGCTTCTGCCCTGCAGGTCAGTGGCACACACACAGGAGATTTGAATGCATGCGGTGGATTTTTGTATTAAAGTTTGGTGAATATTGTCTGTGATAGGAACTGTGTTTGATGATATCTCAAACAAGGGCTGTGTCCCGCTGGCACAATGCCAGTGTAAACACGACCGCATTTACAAAGCAGGAGAAGTTCTCCATAAAGACGGTGAAGAATGGTAACGCCACACATTTTACCACTATATTCACCCATGAATATTTAGTCATATGTATCATTTCTGCTCGGATCTACAGTATCTCAGATTTTTCTCCTGAACAAAAATACCCCAGGCCCTCAAATTATCATGAAATGCTTAAAATTGTGTATTTGTGTTTTGAACAATACTAACAATCTGCTGTGAAACGTGAGAGATGTAAACATGAAGCTGAACATTAAAATTTCATTAAATATTTTTCAGTGCCACCCACGATTTATTCCTCTACATCTATTCCTCTACACTGTTACATAACAATGGTTTTATTTGGTAAATGTACACGGCACAACCTTGTTTCTGTGTGTATGTGTGAATCAGTGTGTGTCAGGCAGGAGACTGGATCTGTCAGAGTTTGCCCAGCCCAGGTCTCTGTGCTGTAGAGGAAGGATCTCACTTCATCACCTATGATGGGAAAGAATTCACTTTCCATGGAGACTGCAACTACGTGTTTTCTAAAGTACACTCTGGTGATTATTAATGTGTTTCTGTACTGGGAATAGTTCAGTTTGTACTCAGTTTGTACTTTCTCTTTACTGTATTTCTATAGGACTGTGAGAACTCAAAGTTCATCATATTGGGGCAGATTGTTCCTTGTTTTAACCATGAAACCGACACCTGTTTAAAGTCTATAGTGGTGCTGCTCGACAACGACAAGAAAAATGTGTGTACACCTCCCACAGCAACAGTCAACAAATAAGAGAAAAACATGTTGTTGTGAAAAACAATTAAGCAAAATGTAACAATGAAATCTCAGTATTTAATAACACTATATATTTTTCTTCAGCCGTTGTTTATTAAAGCTGACGGCACAGTACAACACAACGCTGAAGTGTCTCTTCCATACAACACAGGTGAGTGAGAGAACTGCTGAGATCAATTCAGTAAACTGTAGTGTCATTTTCTGCACACAATATTTCAGTGCAAACCCCGCTGCTTCTTCACTGATTACCCACAATGCAGTACAATCGGCACTATCTGCACTGCGTCATGCATGTTAAAATGACTGTCCTTTATTTCATTCCTCAGTTCTGTGTAAATTGGGCTGCACTGGCTTGTGATGGCTTTGTAATTTTCCCGCCTTTTCTCCTCTCAGCTGACATCACTGTGTTCAGGCCCTCGACGTTTCACCTGATGCTTCAGACCACCTTCGGCCTGCAGGTGCAGGTGCAGCTGGTCCCTCTCATGCAGGTCTACATCACTGTGGACCAGAGCTTCCAGGGCAAAACATGTGGTGAGAAACAATATATTAGAAATCCAGTAAGGTAAAGAATTTAAACTGAAACTGAAAGATTAAATAAAAATACAGTGACAGCGTGTGGCCCTGTTTCTCTTTAACATGACTAACTTTGTGTTTAACATGTTTAACTTTGTGTGTTTGTGAAGGACTGTGTGGAAATTTCAACAAAGTGCTGTCTGATGACCTGAAGACCCCTCAGGGAATGGTGGAGGGTACAGCGGTTTCTTTTGCAAATGCCTGGAAGGCCCAGTCCAACTGTCCCGACCGGACCGAGAGAATGGATGACCCCTGTTCCTACAGCAGTGACACTGGTGAGAAGTTGTGCACAAAGAGAAAAACATTTGGATATACCTGCTCATTTTTTATGCTTACAATATTAGTAGTACAGTACACAGATTCAGACAGATTAATTCTTATGATAATTGCTTAAAGGCACATTCATATAGATCGTTTTAAATGTGAACATCTGGTCTGTTGGTGCTGGTTTAGCTGTTCTCTCAGGCTTCTGTTTGTTGATGTCTTCAGAGCACTTTGCTGAGCACTGGTGTTCCAAACTGAAGGAAAAAGAAAGTGTGTTTGCCAAATGTCACGCCTCTGTCAGTCCAGACAGCTACTACAAGGTATGAAACGTAACATTGTCTTAACCTTTGACATTTAAGCAGTCCTAAACAACTAAGTCTTTTGCTTTGTTCCAACACTTAAAACTCAATAAAACCCCTTTCTCAAACTCAAATCCAGTAAGCACTGGCCTTGTATATTTTTATGTTTGTTCTTTTAGAGATGCAAATACTCCAGCTGTAGCTGTGAGAAGAGTGAGGACTGTCTGTGTGCAGTTTTCTCCTCATACACAAGAGCCTGTGCAGCTAAAGGAATATTTCTCCAAGGCTGGAGACAAATAGTGTGCGGTAAGATGCCCACACACACGTGTCATAACAAACTGCATTGTTAACTTCTGAAGTTACCTTGAATTGAAGTTTGAAGGGATAGTTCACTCAAAAATGGATCTTCTGTTATTATTTATTCTATTGTAATTTACTTCGTTCCTCTATTACTAACTAAAATTTAAACCTGTTATAAAGGTGCATATCATGTAACAGCCTCTATCATCATTCACTTTCATTGTATCTTTATCTGTATAATAAAAGGGAACAGGGACTGTTGTCAGTTTGTCAGTCACTAACATTCTGTATGATCTATGTTTGTAAAAGCATAGAGACTTAAGAGACTTTTCATTTTTAGGTAAACTATCCCTTTAAGATTAAAGGTCCAAAGATCTGGTTTGGTCTAGAGCAGTCCAGTTATGTGGGTTCTAATATATGTTTAGCTCCTCTGAGATGGAGCTGTATGGAATGTATTAATATCAACAATTATTGGCTCTAGTTTTCAGGGCAGGTTTAGAGTAAGAAAAGGACTGTGTTGGTTAATAGAAATGTTGTTTCAGGGACTATGTAAATGTGGTAAATGTGATGTGCTAACACTCTCTTTCACACTGATTCACAGAGAAGTACACAGAGAACTGTCCTGCCTCACAGAACTACTCATACCAGCTGCAGAAGTGTCAGCACACCTGTCTGTCTCTCAGCTCCGAGCGGCAGGGCTGCAGTGTTGACTTTGTGCCTGTAGACGGATGCGCCTGTTCAGATGGACTATACCAGAATGAGAGGGGGTTGTGTGTACCTATAGAAAAATGTCCATGTTACCATAACGGATTGAAAGTCCAGCCTGGAAGGTCTATCAGCATTAAAGATGAACACTGGTGCGTGGAAAATAATATTTATGTATTCAAGAACCTATACAAACAACTTATAAAGATACATAAGTTAACAGCTACTGTATACACTGTATGAACTATGTAACCTAAGAAAATCTGATGTTTTTCTTATCAGCGTTTGTATGAATGGAACATTTCACTGTCGCTCCTGGAAAGCTCGTGTTATGGGTATGAAAAATTACTTTTTGGCCACTGCATAGGTTAAAGAGTTTACTTTGAGTTTATGGTTTGTGAATGTGGGCTAACATGACTAATGCCAGAATCCATAACCAACGTTATGCAGAATGGAGTCATTCTGTTAGATCTGATGTTTACACAATGAAACCTGCAGTTTTAATATTAACAGTAATCAACGTTAAAACATCTGTTTCTTAGAAATCTTCAGACATGGTTTAAAATATGAGAGCAGGTTTTCTCAGCAGTAGGCATGTATTTCAGGACAGTATGTGATGCGTTTTGTAGGATGCTCCTCTCCAAAGGTTTTCTTCAACTGCAGTACAGCTGGGCAGAATGAACACGGACTGGAGTGTGCACAGACATGCTCACAACAGGAAGTTGATTGTGTGAGTCCACAGTTTCTAGTCTGTCTCTCTCAATCTTTCTGTGTTCTGGGTGTATAACAGCATGTTTGGATACATCATCAATGCTCTCTCTCTCTTTCTGTCCAGTTCTCTCTGGACTGTGAGTCTGGGTGCCAGTGTCCCACAGATCTGCTGGATGACGGCAGAGGAAACTGTGTTAAACTACATGACTGCCCCTGTTCACATGACGGACAGTTTTATGCACCAGGAGCTGAGATAACCAGGGACTGCAATAAATGGTGTGTAATCAACAGCTGTATCAATGACTAATAATCTCTGAGACATTACTATATGTACACTATAGTATATAGTTTACCTATCTATCTGTCTGCCTGTCTACAGTACTTGTCGATGGGGAATATGGAAATGTACAGAACATAAATGTCCAGGAATCTGCACTATATATGGAAGTGGACATTATCAAACGTTTGATGAACAAAGATTTGGGTTTAGGGGAGACTGCAGTTATATAGCTGTGCAGGTGTGTATGCATGCATGTACACAACAGCGTACAGTCAAAAACATTATTTAAATAAAATGTTTGTTCTGAAGGACAAGTGTGGAAATCATACAGGTCATTTCCACGTGGTCACTGAGAACATGCCTTGTGGGACGACAGGAACCACCTGTTCAAAAGCTGTTGATATCATTTTGGGGGTAAGTCTCAATACCTTCATCATTTAATAGAATATACAATGTAATACAACAATATAAGCTACATTACCTTTTAATTAAAGAGTCGTGAAGCATGTAACACATGATGGAAAAGTTATTAATTAACTTTTTTTATTAAAATGATTAATTATTATATTATTATTAATAATTATTAAATTATAATTATTATTACCAAAATTGATTAAGGGGCAAGCTGTATATCAAAGGATTATGGACTGTTTTCTTATAGTTTGAAGTTAATGTTTTGTGAATGTCACTAGATGTGTTTTCCAGTATAAATATCCAGTATAACATTCTTAAGATATGTTTACTCGAGAAGGAAAACCTTTCTAAAATAACATTTGTTTCAGAAAATATACAATGGGCCCAAAACATCTGACACATATGCCAAACTTAAAATAAATACAGCACAAACACACATTTTAAGCATAAACCTCACTATATACTGTAAAATTTCTGTTTAAAATGAAGAATCACAAATTCAGAAATGTTTTCATGCATAATCACATTGCATTTGTGATATGTGATGAGACCTGACTGTGTTTTATCGTGAGTTTTGTGACACTTAATAAATTCCTGCTACAATATCATGTTAGGATTGTGAAAGTTGGGATTTTGTAACTCTAATTTAACTAAAGTTCTCTCATACACACACAGAGGACTAGACTGGATCTTTCTGGTAATAAAGTAACAGCCACTGATATTGGAAGTGGTCCACTGATCAAATACAAGGAGAGGAAGGTTGGAATGTACATCGTCATTGATGCTAATAATGGGCTGACGGTTCTGTGGGACCGCATAACCACCGTCCGCATCATTCTACAACCAAGACATATGGTGAGTTAAATGAAGGCAGCATATAAACAATTAACTTAATAGAAAAAAATAAAATAAAATTACGTTTCTGTTTGTAAACAAACTATTTTGTCCACACTGACACCCTTACATTGTGCATTGTTGCCAGTGCCAGTGTTCCGACACCTAAACAAAATAACAAAGGTCTAGTTCTTATTTAGTAGTTTGACTTCATGTGCTTTTATTGTGCTTTCACAGAAAAATGTTTGTGGACTCTGTGGAAATTTTAATGGAAATGGAAAAGATGACTTTACCACTCAAGGCAATTTGCAGACAACAAATATTGTGGAGTTTGTGGACAGCTGGAAAGTGTCAAGCAATTGTCCTGATTCAGAACCAGACATGGACCCGTGCCTGGCGACTCCCAATCGACACACCTGGGCCAAAATACAGTGTAGCATCATTAAAGAAGTTACTTTCAAAGACTGTCATAATAAGGTACAGTTCTGAAGGGCCACGTGATCTCATAACAGAAGTTAAATGGAAAGTTTAGACAGAAGTTAAAAGAATTTACATACCCTAATGTCTCACCAAACGGGTATGACTGATTCTTCAAGATCAAAATGTCTTGCTGTCAAAAGTTCTGTCTTGGTTTGGAACAATCAGAGGCTTTGTATATGACTATTGGGATGAATTTTTCTTTTAAATAACATTGTGCACTAATTCTCCTATAATACTCTTTAAGAGTGTAAATATCTGTTCACACACAGGTGGATCCAAACCCGTATTATGAGAACTGTGTGAAGGATGCCTGTGCGTGTGACACAGGTGGAGACTGCGAGTGCTTCTGCACAGCTGTGGCGGCTTATGCTCAAGCCTGCACTGAAGCGGGTGTTTGTGTGGTCTGGAGAACACCAGAGATCTGCCGTAAGCATCTTCCAGCTGAATCTGGATTCACTCTAAATGTGAATTCTGAATCTCTGATGATGTCATTTTGTTTCTGCTCATGCGTGGCACCTCCACAGAGACAGACAATGCAAATTAATTGGTTGTCTGATGAAGTAAAACAGCAAATAAGATATTTCTCCTAGATGAACATGAGATTAAATTTATAGTTGTGTGTACATGCTCATATTTTTGTTAATGTTTCCTTGTCAGCTGTGTACTGTGACTACTACAATAATCCAGGTGACTGTACATGGCATTACAGCCCCTGCCATACACCCTGCTACAAAACCTGTCTCAATCCTGAGGGGATCTGCAACAACACTCTGCCCAACCTGGAGGGTGAGTTTTCATCTGTAGTACAGAGCACTTTTTGCTTTTTTGAAGTTTGAGTGTATAGTAGATACAGTAGCATATACTGTAGACTGTGCTGTAGACTGTACTGCAGACTGTGACATACTGTAGACTCTAATGTAGACTGTGACATACTGTAAACTGTACTGTAGACTGTGACACTGTAGACTGTACTGTAGACTGTACTGTAGACTGTACTGTAGACTGTACTGTAGACTGTACTGTAGACTGTGACATACTATAGACTGTACTGTAGACTGTGACACTGTAGACTGTGACACTGTAGACTGTGCTGTAGACTGTGACACTATAGACTGTACTGTAGACTGTACTGTAGACTGTGCTGTAGACTGTGCTGTAGACTGTGACATACTATAGACTGTACTGTAGACTGTGACACTGTAGACTGTACTGTAGACTGTACTGTAGACTGTACTGTAGACTGTGACATACTATAGACTGTACTGTAGACTGTGACACTAGACGGACATACTATAGATACTGTAGACTGTACTGTAGACTGTGACATACTGTAGACTGTACTGTAGACTGTGACATACTGTAGACTGTACTGTAGACTGTGCTGTAGACTGTGACACTGTAGACTGTACTGTAGACTGTACTGTAGACTGTGACATACTATAGACTGTACTGTAGACTGTGCTGTACACTGTACTGTAGACTTTGCTGTAGACTGTGACATACTGTAGACTGTACTGTAGACTTTGCTGTAGACTGTGACATACTGTAGACTGTACTGTAGACTGTGCTGTACACTGTGACATACTGTAGACTGTACTGTGGACTGTACTGTGGACTGTACTGTAGACTGTACTGTGGACTGTACTGTAGACTGTACTGTAGACTGTGACATACTGTAGACTGTACTGTAGACTGTGCTGTACACTGTGACATACTGTAGACTGTACTGTAGACTGTGCTGTACACTGTGACATACTGTAGACTGTACTGTAGACTGTGCTGTATACTGTGACATACTGAAGACTGTACTGTAGACTGTGCTGTACACTGTGACATACTGTAGACTGTACTGTAGACTGTGCTGTAGAATGTAACATACATCATGATTGTAAAGTTTAGGAACAAAGTAAGGCTTAGAAACGCTCACGAAGCTACAAATATCTAACGTATATGCAACATTTTAACATAACACCTATAATGTACAGGATGTTATCCAGAATGTCCAGAGGACAAGCCTATATTTGATGAAAAAAATCAGATTTGTGTGGAAGACTGTAATGGTACATGTTATATCAATGGTACCGAGTACAATCCTGGAGAGGAGATCCCAACAGAAGTGCCCTGTCAGAAGTGGTAAGGAACCTTCCTAAACAAATCTGTATAAATGTATGGGTGGTTCTCCTTTCTCTGCAGAACAACTGAACTTTTCATTCAAAATATGTGATAACTAATATATATCATATATATGTATATATATATATGTATATATATGTATATATATATATATATATATATATATATATATATATATATATATATATATATATATATATATATATATATATATATATGATAACATACTTTAAAAACATTGCTTCCACAGCCTATGTGATGAATATGGAAGAATACATTGTTTTCAAAGACTTGGTAAGCAAAACTGAAAAATTGTAGTTTAAACCCCATTGTTTATTTTTGCATCTTATGTATTTTAATGTTTATAATTAGCTAAACATAATATTGTGTTTGTGTTTTACAGGTTGCTGCTACTACAATGGAACGGAATATGATGACTATGAAGTCATTTACAGTGTTACAGATGGCATGGGAATGTGCTACTATGCAATCTGTATAAATACCACCGTGACTGAAACACAGGAGCCTTGCTCACCCGCACCCTCAACCACAACATCCACTACAATATTAAGTCAATCTATGTCTACAACTCAAACTACATCCATAACCCCAACAACATTAGAAGCTACAACAACACCTTTTGAAGAATTTACCACTTCCTCAGAAACGGCCAAATCACCCACTGTTTCCACATCTTCACCTACACCAACACCTCCTATAACATCTACACGTCCTGGAAGTACTACAACAACGAAAGTTATAGAATCGCTAACAACCACAACACCTGCAACAACATCACCTGTTGTAGAAACTGAATATACAACAGAAACTACCACATCCCCACCAACAGGCAAACCAGTTATTTCCACATCTTCACCTACTCCAACAGAACTGACTACAACAACCGGAACAGAAACTACATCACCATGTATTATATGTGAGTGGTCTGAGTGGTTTAATGTATATGATCCTAAAACAGGAGGATGGAGTGACTTTGAGACATATGAAAATATTATAGGAAATGGAGGTAAGATCTGTGAGTATCCAGATGATATTGAATGTAGGGCTGTAGGACAACCTGACATGAGCTTTGAAGACTATATTAGTGCTACAAAACAAGTTGCCCAGTGCAATGTTTCACTTGGACTGGTGTGTGAGCAAAAAAAACAGACTTTCCGTCCATATAAATGTGTTGACTATGAAATACAGGTTCTCTGCTGTTTTCCTTGTTCTACACCATCACCCACAACAACACAGACCTCTACAACACAAACACCTTTGAAGCCAACTACATCCATGACATCTCTAGAATCCACATCCTCACAAACACCCAAACCACCCACTGTCTCCACATCTTCACCTACACCAACAAAAATGACTACGACAACAGGAATATCTCCTATATCATCTACACGTCCTGGAAGTACTACAACAACAAAAGTTATAGAATCGCTGACAACCACAACACCTGCAACAACATCACCTGTTGTAGAAACTGAATCAACAACAGCAGTAGAATCCACCACGTCCTCCCAAACAACCAAACCACCCACTGTTTCCACATCTTCACCTACACCAACAAAAATTACTACGACAACAGGAATATCTCCTATATCATCTATACGTCCTGGAAGTACTACAACAACAAAAGTTATAGAATCGCTAACAACCACAACACCTGCAACAACATCACCTGTTGTTGAAACTGAATCAACAACAGCAGTAGAATCCACCACATTGTCAAAAACGCCCAAACCACCCACTGTTTCTACATCTTCACCTACACCAACAAAAATTACTACGACAACAGGAATATCTCCTATATCATCTACACGTCCTGGAAGTACTACAACAACGAAAGTTACAGAATCGCTAACAACCACAACACGTGCAACAACATCACCTGTTGTTGAAACTGAATCAACAACAGCAGTAGAATCTACCACATCCTCCCAAACACCCAAACCACCCACTGTCTCCACATCTTCACCTACACCAACAAAAATTACTACGACAACAGGAATATCTCCTATATCATCTACACGTCCTGGAAGTACTACAACAACGAAAGTTACAGAATCGCTAACAACCACAACACGTGCAACAACATCACCTGTTGTTGAAACTGAATCAACAACAGCAGTAGAATCCACCACATCCTCACAAACACCCAAACCACCCACTGTTTCTACATCTTCACCTACACCAACAAAAATTACTACGACAACAGGAATATCTCCTATATCATCTACACGTCCTGGAAGTACTACAACAATGAAAGTTACAGAATCACTAACAACCACAACACCTGCAACAACATCACCTGTTGTAGAAACTGAATCAACAACAGCAGTAGAATCCACCACGTCCTCCCAAACGCCCAAACCACCAACTGTTTCCACATCTTCACCTACACCATCAAAAAGTACTACGACAACAGGAATATCTCCTATATCATCTACACGTCCTGGAAGTACTACAACAATGAAAGTTACAGAATCGCTAACAACCACAACACCTGCAACAACATCACCTGTTGTGGAAACTGAATATACAACAGAAACTACCACACCCCCACCAACAGGCAAACCAGTTATTTCCACATCTTCACCTACTCCAACAGAACTGACTACAACAACCGGAACAGAAACTACATCACCATGTATTATATGTGAGTGGTCTGAGTGGTTTAATGTATATGATCCTAAAACAGGAGGATGGAGTGACTTTGAGACATATGAAAATATTATAGGAAATGGAGGTAAGATCTGTGAGTATCCAGATGATATTGAATGTAGGGCTGTAGGACAACCTGACATGAGCTTTGAAGACTATATTAGTGCTACAAAACAAGTTGCCCAGTGCAATGTTTCACTTGGACTGGTGTGTGAGCAAAAAAAACAGACTTTCCGTCCATATAAATGTGTTGACTATGAAATACGCGTTCTCTGCTGTTTTCCTTGTTCTACACCATCACCCACAACAACACAGACCTCTACAACACAAACACCTTTGAAGCCAACTACATCCATGACATCTCTAGAATCCACATCCTCACAAACACCCAAACCACCCACTGTCTCCACATCTTCACCTACACCAACAAAAATGACTACGACAACAGGAATATCTCCTATATCATCTACACGTCCTGTAAGTACTACAACAACAAAAGTTATAGAATCGCTAACAACCACAACACGTGCAACAACATCACCTGTTGTAGAAACTGAATCAACAACAGCAGTAGAATCCCCCACATTGTCTAAAACGCCCAAACCACCCACTGTTTCCACATCTTCACCTACACCATCAAAAATTACTACAACAACAGGAATATCTCCTATATCATCTACACGTTCTGGTAGTACTACAACAATGAAAGTTACAGAATCGCTAACAACCACAACACGTGCAACAACATCACCTGTTGTTGAAACTGAATCAACAACAGCAGTAGAATCCACCACATTGTCAAAAACACCCAAACCACCCACTGTCTCCACATCTTCACCTACACCAACAAAAATTACTACGACAACAGGAATATCTCCTATATCATCTACACGTCCTGGTAGTACTACAACAACAAAAGTTATAGAATCGCTAACAACCACAACACCTGCAACAACATCACCTGTTGTTGAAACTGAATCAACAACAGCAGTAGAATCCACCACATTGTCAAAAACACCCAAACCACCAACTGTTTCCACATCTTCACCTACACCATCAAAAATTACTACAACAACAGGAATATCTCCTATATCATCTACACGTCCTGGAAGTACTACAACAATGAAAGTTACAGAATCGCTAACAACCACAACACCTGCAACAACATCACCTGTTGTGGAAACTGAATATACAACAGAAACTACCACACCCCCACCAACAGGCAAACCAGTTATTTCCACATCTTCACCTACTCCAACAGAACTGACTACAACAACCGGAACAGAAACTACATCACCATGTATTATATGTGAGTGGTCTGAGTGGTTTAATGTATATGATCCTAAAACAGGAGGATGGAGTGACTTTGAGACATATGAAAATATTATAGGAAATGGAGGTAAGATCTGTGAGTATCCAGAAGATATTGAATGTAGGGCTGTAGGACAACCTGACATGAGCTTTGAAGACTATATTAGTGCTACAAAACAAGTTGCCCAGTGCAATGTTTCACTTGGACTGGTGTGTGAGCAAAAAAAACAGACTTTCCGTCCATATAAATGTGTTGACTATGAAATACGGGTTCTCTGCTGTTTTCCTTGTTCTACACCATCACCCACAACAACACAGACCTCTACAACACAAACACCTTTGAAGCCAACTACATCCATGACATCTCTAGAATCCACATCCTCACAAACACCCAAACCACCCACTGTCTCCACATCTTCACCTACACCAACAAAAATTACTACGACAACAGGAATATCTCCTATATCATCTACACGTCCTGGAACTACTCCAACAACTAAATTTACTGAATCAACAACCAAAACAGAGGTTTCATCATCCATCCCAACAATAAGCAGTTCAACCACTGGACTAACAATAGTTACTGGTTCTAAAGAAACAACTTCATCAGGGGAACAAATTGCAGGATCACCAACTACCACAACACCTGCAACAACATCACCTGTTGTTGAAACTGAATCAACAACAGCAGTAGAATCTACCACATCCTCACAAACACCCAAACCACCCAATGTTTCCACATCTTCAACTACACCAACAAAAATTACTACAATGACAGGAATATCTCCTATATCATCTACACGTCCTGGTAGTACTACAACAACAAAAGTTATAGAATCACTAACAACCACAACACCTGCAACAACATCACCTGTTGTTGAAACTGAATCAACAACAGCAGTAGAATCCACCACATTGTCAAAAACACCCAAACCACCAACTGTTTCCATATCTTCACCTACACCATCAAAAATTACTACGACAACAGGAATATCTCTTATATCATCTACACGTCCTCGAAGTACTACAACAACAAAAGTTACAGAATCGCTAACAACCACAACACCTGCAACAACATCACCTGTTGTTGAAACTGAATCAACAACAGCAGTAGAATCCACCACATTGTCAAAAACACCCAAACCACCAACTGTTTCCACATCTTCACCTACACCATCAAAAATTACTACGACAACAGGAATATCTCCTATATCATCTACACGTCCTCGAAGTACTACAACAACAAAAGTTACAGAATCGCTAACAACCACAACACCTGCAACAACATCACCTGTTGTTGAAACTGAATCAACAACAGCAGTAGAATCCACCACATTGTCAAAAACACCCAAACCACCAACTGTTTCCACATCTTCACCTACACCATCAAAAATTACTACGACAACAGGAATATCTCCGATATCATCTACACGTCCTGGAAGTACTACAACAACGAAAGTTATAGAATCGCTAACAACCACAACACCTGCAACAACATCACCTGTTGTAGAAACTGAATCAACAACAGCAGTAGAATCCATCACGTCCTCCCAAACACCCAAACCACCCACTGTTTCTACATCTTCACCTACACCAACAAAAATTACTACGACAACAGGAATATCTCCTATATCATCTACACGTCCTGGAAGTACTACAACAATGAAAGTTACAGAATCACTAACAACCACAACACCTGCAACAACATCACCTGTTGTGGAAACTGAATATACAACAGAAACTACCACTTCCCCACCAACAGGCAAACCAGTTATTTCCACATCTTTACCTACTCCAACAGAACTGACTACAACAACCGGAACAGAAACTACATCACCATGTATTATATGTGAGTGGTCTGAGTGGTTTAATGTATATGATCCTAAAACAGGAGGATGGAGTGACTTTGAGACATATGAAAATATTATAGGAAATGGAGGTAAGATCTGTGAGTATCCAGATGATATTGAATGTAGGGCTGTAGGACAACCTGACATGAGCTTTGAAGACTATATTAGTGCTACAAAACAAGTTGCCCAGTGCAATGTTTCACTTGGACTGGTGTGTGAGCAAAAAAAACAGACTTTCCGTCCATATAAATGTGTTGACTATGAAATACGGGTTCTCTGCTGTTTTCCTTGTTCTACACCATCACCCACAACAACACAGACCTCTACAACACAAACACCTTTGAAGCCAACTACATCCATGACATCTCTAGAATCCACATCCTCACAAACACCCAAACCACCCACTGTCTCCACATCTTCACCTACACCAACAAAAATTACTACGACAACAGGAATATCTCCTATATCATCTACACGTCCTGGAAGTACTACAACAACAAAAGTTACAGAATCGCTAACAACCACAACACGTGCAACAACATCACCTGTTGTAGAAACTGAATCAACAACAGCAGTAGAATCCACCACATCCTCACAAACGCCCAAACCACCCACTGTTTCCACATCTTCACCTACACCAACAAAAATTACTACGACAACAGGAATATCTCCTATATCATCTACACGTCCTGGAACTACTCCAACAACTAAATTTACTGAATCAACAACCAAAACAGAGGTTTCATCATCCATCCCAACAATAAGCAGTTCAACCACTGGACTAACAATAGTTACTGGTTCTAAAGAAACAACTTCATCAGGGGAACAAATTGCAGGATCACCAACTACCACAACACCTGCAACAACATCACCTGTTGTAGAAACTGAATCAACAACAGCAGTAGAATCTACCACATCCTCACAAACACCCAAACCACCCAATGTTTCCACATCTTCAACTACACCAACAAAAAATACTACAACAACAGGAATATCTCCTATATCATCTACACGTCCTGGAAGTACTACAACAACAAAAGTTATAGAATCGCTAACAACCACAACACCTGCAACAACATCACCTGTTGTAGAAACTGAATCAACAACAGCAGTAGAATCCACCACATTGTCAAAAACACCCAAACCACCAACTGTTTACACATCTTCACCTACACCATCAAAAATTACTACGACAACAGGAATATCTCCGATATCATCTACACGTCCTGGAAGTACTACAACAACGAAAGTTATAGAATCGCTAACAACCACAACACCTGCAACAACATCACCTGTTGTAGAAACTGAATCAACAACAGCAGTAGAATCCACCACGTCCTCCCAAACACCCAAACCACCCACTGTTTCTACATCTTCACCTACACCAACAAAAATTACTACGACAACAGGAATATCTCCTATATCATCTACACGTCCTGGAAGTACTACAACAATGAAAGTTACAGAATCACTAACAACCACAACACCTGCAACAACATCACCTGTTGTAGAAACTGAATATACAACAGAAACTACCACATCCCCACCAACAGGCAAACCAGTTATTTCCACATCTTCACCTACTCCAACAGAACTGACTACAACAACCGGAACAGAAACTACATCACCATGTATTATATGTGAGTGGTCTGAGTGGTTTAATGTATATGATCCTAAAACAGGAGGATGGAGTGACTTTGAGACATATGAAAATATTATAGGAAATGGAGGTAAGATCTGTGAGTATCCAGATGATATTGAATGTAGGGCTGTAGGACAACCTGACATGAGCTTTGAAGACTATATTAGTGCTACAAAACAAGTTGCCCAGTGCAATGTTTCACTTGGACTGGTGTGTGAGCAAAAAAAACAGACTTTCCGTCCATATAAATGTGTTGACTATGAAATACGGGTTCTCTGCTGTTTTCCTTGTTCTACACCATCACCCACAACAACACAGACCTCTACAACACAAACACCTTTGAAGCCAACTACATCCATGACATCTCTAGAATCCACATCCTCACAAACACCCAAACCACCCACTGTCTCCACATCTTCACCTACACCAACAAAAATTACTACGACAACAGGAATATCTCCTATATCATCTACACGTCCTGGAAGTACTACAACAACAAAAGTTACAGAATCGCTAACAACCACAACACCTGCAACAACATCACCTGTTGTAGAAACTGAATCAACAACAGCAGTAGAATCCACCACATCCTCACAAACGCCCAAACCACCCACTGTTTCTACATCTTCACCTACACCAACAAAAATTACTACGACAACAGGAATATCTCCTATATCATCTACACGTCCTGGAAGTACTACAACAACAAAAGTTACAGAATCGCTAACAACCACAACACCTGCAACAACATCACCTGTTGTAGAAACTGAATCAACAACAGCAGTAGAATCCACCACATTGTCAAAAACGCCCAAACCACCCACTGTCTCCACATCTTCACCTACACCAACAAAAATTACTACGACAACAGGAATATCTCCTATATCATCTACACGTCCTGGTAGTACTACAACAACAAAAGTTATAGAATCGCTGACAACCACAACACCTGCAACAACATCACCTGTTGTAGAAACTGAATCAACAACAGCAGTAGAATCCACCACATTGTCAAAAACGCCCAAACCACCCACTGTCTCCACATCTTCACCTACACCAACAAAAATTACTACGACAACAGGAATATCTCCTATATCATCTACACATCCTGGTAGTACTACAACAACAAAAGTTATAGAATCGCTGACAACCACAACACCTGCAACAACATCACCTGTTGTAGAAACTGAATCAACAACAGCAGTAGAATCCACCACGTCCTCCCAAACAACCAAACCACCCACTGTTTCCACATCTTCACCTACACCAACAAAAATTACTACGACAACAGGAATATCTCCTATATCATCTACACGTCCTGGAAGTACTACAACAACAAAAGTTATAGAATCGCTAACAACCACAACACCTGCAACAACATCACCTGTTGTAGAAACTGAATCAACAACAGCAGTAGAATCCACCACATCCTCACAAACGCCCAAACCACCCACTGTTTCCACATCTTCACCTACACCAGCAAAAATTACTACGACAACAGGAATATCTCCTATATCATCTACACGTTCTGGAAGTACTACAACAACAAAAGTTACAGAATCGCTAACAACCACAACACGTGCAACAACATCACCTGTTGTTGAAACTGAATCAACAACAGCAGTAGAATCCACCACATCCTCACAAACGCCCAAACCACCCACTGTTTCTACATCTTCACCTACACCAACAAAAATTACTACGACAACAGGAATATCTCCTATATCATCTACACGTCCTGGAAGTACTACAACAACAAAAGTTATAGAATCGCTAACAACCACAACACCTGCAACAACATCACCTGTTGTAGAAACTGAATCAACAACAGCAGTAGAATCCACCACATCCTCACAAACACCCAAACCACCCACTGTTTCCACATCTTCACCTACACCAACAAAAATTACTACGACAACAGGAATATCTCCTATATCATCTACACGTCCTGGAAGTACTACAACAACAAAAGTTATAGAATCGCTAACAACCACAACACCTGCAACAACATCACCTGTTGCAGAAACTGAATCAACAACAGCAGTAGAATCCACCACATTGTCAAAAACACCCAAACCACCCACTGTCTCCACGTCTTCACCTACACCATCAAAAATTACTACGACAACAGGAATATCTCCTATATCATCTACACGTCCTGGAAGTACTACAACAACAAAAGTTACAGAATCGCTAACAACCACAACACGTGCAACAACATCACCTGTTGTAGAAACTGAATCAACAACAGCAGTAGAATCCACCACATCCTCACAAACACCCAAACCACCCACTGTCTCCACATCTTCACCTACACCAACAAAAATTACTATGACAACAGGAATATCTCCTATATCATCTACACGTCCTGGAAGTACTACAACAATGAAAGTTACAGAATCACTAACAACCACAACACCTGCAACAACATCACCTGTTGTAGAAACTGAATCAACAACAGCAGCAGAATCCACCACATTGTCAAAAACACCCAAACCACCCACTGTCTCCACATCTTCACCTACACCAACAAAAATTACTACGACAACAGGAATATCTCCTATATCATCTACACGTCCTGGAAGTACTACAACAATGAAAGTTACAGAATCACTAACAACCACAACACCTGCAACAACATCACCTGTTGTAGAAACTGAATCAACAACTGCAGCAGAATCCACCACATTGTCAGAAACACCCAAACCACCCACTGTTTCTACATCTTTACCCACACCAACAAAAATTACTATGACAGGAATACCTCCAATTTCATCTACATCTCCTGGAAGTACTACAACAACCTCATTCACAGAGTCACCTGCAACTACAAAGACAACTCCATCAATAACACCGGCATCAACATCTACAACTACTGGTTCGAGCACTACACTCTGTGTTTGTGTATTTGATGGAAAACAGTATGAGCCTGGTTAGTACATTTAATAAATCATACCAATATTTCTGTCTGTTTGACAGGATAGATTGTTTCCTTCTGTTTCTTCAACAATGTTTTTTGGCTTTTGTATTTTGTGTTGTAACTTTTGGTTGATTTTTTTTGTAGGAGCAACAATATTCGATAATGTGCACATTGGCTCCGGAATCTGTCTGACCATGATCTGCTCTAATGTCTGTGCAATTCACAATACAACAGAGCCATGCCCAACATCTGCTTCAACCCCATCACCTACTCCACACTATGACTGCCCTGAATGGGACAAAAATGTACCACCTCACATACTTTTTCATTTCATTAATGAATAATTATAATGATAATTTATAATGCCTTTTATTCTACTACCAGACAAACGAGACCTTCATCCTGTGTAACTGCACTATGGCGAGATGTATAGAGGACAACATCATTGAGATTATCCCATTTGATTGTCCTCCGCTGGAAAACATCACCTGTGCTAATGGAAAGAACCCAGTGCTGGTATATGATGAGCACTACTGCTGCCAGCATTACGCCTGTGACTGTGAGTTCTGCTGCTCTTTAACCTGTAGATCTGATACTGCAGATGTTAACAAGGTGCTGCAGTTCTGTTACTGTGAACGGGGAAAGTGAAGGAAGTCCCGCCTTCTAGTAGAAAGAGCCAATGGATGTCATGTTTAATAGCTGGTGGAAATGTTTAGTTTTATTGAGATGTCAGCCAGTGGTTTTAGAAATCCCTCATCCAAACAGCTGAAGTATAGCATAACATAAACTCCTCCCTTCTGTTTGATTTCTCTTTTGTTTAAAGTTTCTTTTCTTTTAAGGCAAAACGATATTAAGGTACTGAGTAAGAAAATAAATAATGCGAACAAAACGCTTTTTAGTTTCTTCTGGATTGTAACAGCCAGTTTTTCTCATGTCAGGCTTCTGTGAGGGCTGGGGTGACCCTCATTACATCACATTTGACGGACTGTTCTACAGTTACCAGGGAAACTGCACTTATATATTAATGGAAGAGATCCGGCCTCAACATCATTTGAAGATTTACATTGATAATGTGTACTGTGACCCCATTGAGCTTGTATCCTGTCCTAGATCAATTATTGTCTCTTATAACCGCCAAATCATTACACTTTTGAACCACAATTTAATAGGAGGTGCCGATCTGGAGGTGAGACTTTCTAGGCTAATGATTTTAAATTTAACTAATATGTGTGATTGGCTGAAAAATAGTGCAAATATCTTTAAATAAAAAGTATTTCTGTGTGGTTGGCTCTTCTCCTGTAAGGCTCTGATGGACAATGTTAGGCTAAGACTGCCTTTCAGTCGTAATGGAGTGAGGGTCATCAGCTCAGGCTTGGACTTGTTTCTGGAGATTTCACAGCTGGATGTCATTGTAACATTTGGAGCAACTGGCTTTAGCATCAACCTCCCATTCCAGCATTTTGGAAACAACACACAAGGGCACTGTGGTAAGTTTTCACATACAAAAAATCTAGAGGGTTTTTTTTGTAAGAGTTCAGATAGTCCAAAGTTTTCAAGAGCTCAGCCTTGTCAAGTCGCTGAACACGCTCGTGTGTTGCGTGCTGTTCAACAACTTCTGGTCACTTCCTCACCTCAAAAAAGAAAATTAGACAGGACAGGCAACCAGTGGACAGAAAGTAAAAAAACAAACAGACATTTGTGAACATAACATGGTACTAATGGTAGAATTACTAATGAATGATCTGTGTACCTATTGTGTAAACTTTGTAATTTGTCCGCTCAAAACAACCTATCATGATATTTAAAGAAAGTACATTTTTAAACATTTACATAATATGCATGTTAAAGGAAAAGCATGCTAATTTGTTTTGTTAAGTTGAATAATCTAAACAATTCCCACATAATTCTCTGTAAGGAACATGCAACAACAACAGGGCAGATGATTGTATGCTCCCAGGAGGGATACTTGTGGACGACTGTGCAGTGATGGCAGATTACTGGCCAGCTAAAGGCATAAACAGTGAAATATGCAGCCCACCCACTGCATTACCTACAGTCGGAGCAAACCCTAAACCCACAGCTAAACCATGCCAGGCTCTCCCAGACTGCTTCCTCCTAAAGAGCCAGTGAGTTGATTCTATGTGATGTGTTTATACAGTGAGCTCAACATTGCCATTTGTTTGACTCCTATCCTCCATTCTCCACCTTCTTCAGGTTGTTTGAAGAGTGCCACCACCATGTTTCTCCAGAGAACTTCTTTTTAGGCTGTGAATATGACAGCTGTCACATGAGTAACCCGGCAGTGGTGTGCACAAGTCTGCAGACATACGCCAGGGCTTGCTCTCAGCTTGGCATCTGCATACACTGGAGAAACTTCACGAGCGTCTGCAGTGAGTAATGAAAGCAATGATTAGTCATCTGTCCATTAATTTCACTCATCATCTTAAATTCCATTATATTCTCTTTCTGTAAAGACAAAAGATTTTAGTAAGCTTAACACAAATTACCCTAAAATGGGTCTTACATTTATAATACATTACACTGGGGTCCCAAAGATTAAGAACTAGTGAAACTTCTCCTGTTCTTCATAAATTATAAGTTCTATTACATAATATTTCTATGTTTTAAACTTAACTGACTAAACTGTAAACCTAAACTTCATGTTTAAATTTTATTGTTGTATTTCTTTCTCTTTCGTAGACATTGAATGTCCATCAGGTAAAATCTTCAAGCCATGCGGTCCAGCTGAGCCACCAGCCTGTGAAGACCAGTATGTTCTTAATAAGAGTAAAACAGATATTGTTCAGTATTGTAAATGTAAAGGATGAATCTATGATGATTTGTTAATATCACTTTTTGCAGGCCTGAGCAGAGGAGTCTTTCTGTGCCCACTGAGGGCTGCTTCTGTCCGGATGACATGTTACTCTTTAACAAAGAGTCAGGAGTCTGTGTGGACAAATGCGGTAGGAAGCCAATAAATAAAACACACATGCGTGTCTGTGTGTGAGCTCAACAAACCTGCATCTGTAGCATCAGATACATAAACACAAAAAAACCCTTGTCTTTAACATTTTCTCTTGCCTTGTAGGATGCCTGGATGCATCCAGGACACCGCGTGAGGTGCGTCAGTTTAAAATAGTTAATTCAGTCATTCACATGATGTTATTACTTATTAAGCTGTCTTAGTACATCCTGTTTTATTCCATTTACAAATCAAAGCAAATGCAATAAATACAAGCCATTCAACACCACAAAATATGGCAACTCCTTTGTTGGCAGTATACAGGCAAAGAAACTGAGATTTTGGGACAGAGCCCTAGTTTTACTGGCAGAAATACCGCAGCACATATAAAGATTAATTAATATAAGATTAAATGACCAAAATTATATAAGATTAAATGACCAGAAAAGACCTCCAGCTGATCCTCTTTGTGTTTCTGCTGCAGTTTGATGAGGTTTTCCAGTATAACTGCGAGGAGTGTGTCTGTGATACGGCCAGCAAGTCTGTCATCTGTAACCCCAGACAGTGTCCTGAAACTGTGCCTGAGAGATGCACAGAGCCCGGCTTCGTGACGGTCAATATTACCGATCCATCAGACTCCTGCTGTACCAAGCAAACATGCAGTAAGATAAAACTGTTCACTTTCTTTTTTACATGAAGTTTAGGATTACAGTGTCCATCTTATGTCTTTCTCTTTCCTGATGTAGATTGTGATGTAACCATGTGCCAGTATTCACATAAAAAGTGTAGCGTTGGATATTCTCCAGAGCTGGAAGTGCCTGACGGAAAATGCTGTCCAGAAATCAAATGCGGTAACATTATTTTAAAAACTTGCATCTTGTCATACTGAAATTCATCACAGATGCTGTCTGTACTCTCCTGAAGATCATTTCAGACTATTATTTGTTATCTTTATTGCTTTTGTTGCATTTACAGTGCCGAAAAAAGTCTGTGTCTTCAACAAAAAGGAGTATGAGGTAACAAAATTCTATTACATTTCATTTGACTGTTGAACTTTCATAGTTAAGCATTTGAAATAATTTACATGAAATGTAATCATTTGTTTTGCGTTATTTTCAGCTGAAACAGGTTGTTGGGTGGGTCAGGTCATCCCCGTTTTAGTCAACAGCATTTATGTTTGTTATGTTTGTTCACTTTTAGAACACGGCTCATAACTAAAAGCCACAGAAGTCTCACTTTAATTTTATAGGCTCTTTAATGACATCTTTCCCCTCACACCCACAGCCTGGTACGGCCATACCTGTTGTGGAATGTGAGGAATGCACGTGTACGTGGGACGTGGATCCTAAAACACAGTTGTTCAAGATCAGCTGTAGAATGGTGACATGCAATGAGGACTGTGATCCTGTGAGTCATGCATTTTAGCTTCTCATTGGCTGCGCTCCTTCAGCAAAGTTTCCGATTGGCTAATCAGTGGGCCAAGTGTAAATCTCATTTTCTTTGACACTCATCTCATTTAGGGTTACATGTATAAAGAACCTGAAAACTACAAAGACTGCTGCGGGAAGTGTGTGCAGACTCACTGTGTGGTCAATGTCAATGGCACCCAACGTATACTAGAGGTGAGGTCAAAGGTCACTTCAGTGCAGATGAATATCCAGAACTTAAAGCTGCCATCCGTAATATTTCCCTTTCTGTCACCATCGTTGTCTGAAACATGAAAGGACAGTTCTATCATTGTCTACTCTCTCTCATGTCTATCAAAACACACATCTTTTACCATGCAGTGAAAAGGGACATTGACTCCAGCTGTCAACAAAAAAAAACATAAATGTATCCCGGTATCCTCTTCACTGTATCTGCACTGTATCCTGGATATTTTAAAGCCGATAACAATAACTGAGTGAGAAACTCAAATAAACTCATCAAATCATCATTTGTTGACAGTCTTGAGTTTTCACACTGATGTTATTTGATTTGAAATGTTAAGATCATGACCCACAATGCATTGCAGTGTGCTTCACACTCTCAGCTGACCTGTACTTTGTTCTGATGACAGGAGGGAGCTGTTCTGCCCACTGCAGACCAGGACTGTGATATAATCAGCTGCACTAAAGTTAATGGACAGTTCATCACTGAGAACTACAGAATCCAGTGTCCTCCATTCAACATCTCCAACTGTCAGCCTGTACGTACGTCAAACACACACTCACACACTGACTGATCGTGCTGATTCAGTTCAGTTCTATTTTATTTATATAACACTTTTTACAATGTTACATTGCTTCAAAGCAGCTTTACATATAATGAAAAAGAATTATAATAAAGAACAGAACAACTGTCAGACATGTTCATCAAAGATTAAATCTTGTTCAATTCACACATATATAACATTTTGCTTGTGTGATTCTCTGCAGGGTACAGTCCAACTGCTGGCTGATGGATGCTGCAACGTTTGTGAGTATTTCCAAAGAAATTGCTGTAGTAGTGTATAATATTGGGTAGAATTTATAGGTGAACTTTCACCTTTGGCTATATGTTTATAATCTGTTAATGTCCTTCCAGTGATTTTACTTCAGTGGCCGATTAATGTGTCAGTGTGTTCTCTTGTCTGTCTTTGCAGGTGTGGACAAGTTTAAGGGCTGTCAAATACAGACTGTACAAGATTATATAACTCACAACAACTGTCAGTCAGAGAAGAAAATGGAGCTGACATTCTGTGGGGGAGATTGTGCCAGTTACAGCAGGTTCATTTACACACACACACACTGGGTCATCATAAATTATATACATAATCCATATGCAGATATGCTATAGTATGCAATCTAATTTACTTTCTCAATCACACAGGTACACAGAACCTGGGATGTCTACATGTAGCTGTTGTCAGGCAACCCGCACAAGTAATCGTACAGTGTCTCTTAGCTGTTTAAATGGAGACATAATAACTTACACATATGTTAATGTCGAGCAGTGTGCTTGTAGCAAAACAGACTGTCATGGAACCGGACTTACCCAGCACACACTCGTGGAAAACACCCGCAGAAAACGAAGCTTTAAACTTCCATGAGCTTCTGATAACTCCAGACATCTCCTGAATAACAGTGTGAAACTTGTAATCCGAAATTAATTTAAATTGCACATGCTGTATGTTTAACGTTTCTTAATCATTTCAATAGCTTTTTATTTTCTTGAAGTGATCGTTTGCTCTTCTGCTTGTGTATGAAAATAAAAACAATTAAAAGGCAATCTGAAGTTTAATCCTGACCTAACGTGTGATGAGAATATATATCTTTAAATACAGAGCACAAACTAGCACAACACACTTGTCTCATCATGTAGCCTCTAACACAGAAATGCTGAATCACACATTTGCTGTTGAAGAATCGAGAATCACTCCTCATCTAAGCTGATTTCACCAAGTTTAACATTGTTGGTTTTGTAACATCATTCCTATCAACCAATTAAACTGATGACCTAAACCTAGACTCAAGTCTAAAAATTAAGATCTTCCTTCAACGTTATTAGGGATTAAATTTTCTGAAACTTGCAATGCAATCTGTAAAAATGGAGTTAGTCACTAACAAACATGGACAAGATAACCTGGAAAAAAAACTCATCTAAGGTTTAATACTGTTTTCTATACAAATACACTTACACCTAAAGATATTTTAAAAATTCCATTTGCTTATGTCATCCCAAACCTAAAGTGACTTTTTTCTTCTGTGGAACATGTTTGTCTCATTGATCATCTTTTATGTTCCTCATGAGCATAAAGTCATACAGGTTTGGAATGGCATGAAGGTAAATAAATGATGAAAGCATTTTTATTTTTTGGGTGAACTGTTCCTTTAACATTTGTACTGGACATGTGACACAGTGGGTCAAACACTGTAACACAAACTAAGACCATTACATAGCATCAGACAGGATATTAATTCTACTCATCATAAAGTACCTGAATAAGAACGTGAATAAGAATACTTATTGTCTTAAGTATTAACTGTAAACCAGCCTGTTGTTCCAGACATCCTACAATGTTTTAAGTTCATTTTGAACACACACCCGGAGCAGTGGGCAGCACTGCAGCACCTGGGGAGAAACTGGGGGTAAGGTTGCGACCTTCCAGCATTAAGAATCGAGCCAGTGACCTTTGTGTTACAGGTTCAACTGTAACCAGTAGACCACATGTAACCACTGCTCTTAGACCACTGACCACTGCTCTTTCATGCAAGAACAGCATTCTTCTTCTGAATGGGAAGAGTGAAAGTTGTGAAAACTGCAGGTAAGGGATATTTGTCACATGTATTTCAGAGCTGATGTGAAGCAAAGCTTCGTCACAACCAGTCTGACGTCTTTCAAATTCATTACACACACGGAACCTTCTGGATGAAACCAAAGCAAATAAACAAGGTCAAATATTTGAATGTTTAAATATTTCTCTTTCCATTTCTCAGTAACCTGAAATATACGTTACCCATGTTGGTTTTATTGAAAGACAAATTTGAAATATGATTTAGTTCAGATAAGACGTTTAATAAACTAGACATTCATACCTGAAGGAAATGTTTTGACTTGAAACCAATATAATCAAGAAAAAGGACAAAATGTCTGGGACAATAAAAATAAAATAATAATAATACATTCATAATGTGTTTGTGGTGAGTTGTGTGCAGTGTTTAATCAAGTTTTTAAGTATTTACAAGTTTTTCAAAAGCTTTTAAAATTTGATCACCTGTCTCTTAAAAGGTGAATTCTGTCTTTTTAAGTTATGTATTTGGCAAGCGTAAATTTAAATTAAATTGATGTTGAGCAGGTACTTAATCTATACTGATACATTTTTTAATGTATGTGTACTGTAATATGGATGCTGGAAACAGACATGGAGGAAAAAATATTTGAACAAACTTTGTTTGCTGTAGAACCAGCAGGATTCGAAATCCCTCGTGTTTTGAAAGAATTAGGCCTCAAATATGCTAAAGAGCTAAGACAAAGCTTTGAGTACACATTTAACTCGACTGCTGACATGCTCAGTGGTTAACAGAACATTTGTGTTTTTCAAAAATACGTTTGATCTGTGAATTATTAAAGCTCCATACACACTGGTCCATTAAAAGTCTACACACAGAATGGACTTAGAACCACAGAACCATCCATTGTCAAACCTTCAACATGCAGTTCCCATCACAAAGCTAAACATTCTATGATCTCACCCAAACTGGAATTAGTTTCTCCTACAGAATCTCCTGAAATCCCCAGATACAGAGCCAAGAGCAAAAACTCTGGATTAACTATGAGATATCAATAAGTTTTGACTTGTTTATGTTGGTATTAAAGAAATGGTGCCAAGTTTTACAGAAAGCTCCAAACTGACAAAAATACAAAAGAATGAAGAAATTGGTCTTCAATGTCTTCTGCGGTCACACTCTCATGTGAGAAACAGAGCGAAACTCTGACTCAGTTCAGACTCTTTGAAACACTTTTGAAACACTTTAATTGCACTTATTTTTTTGGTCCTTTTTTGTCATTATGAATCTAGACAGACCTAAAAAAATTGTACTAATTTATCATATGGTGAGGAAAAGCCAAAATATTCATACAAGAAATGATTAATGTTCTGATGAGGTTACAGGTTTGGAACGTCATGTGGCTGTGTGGACCATAGCTACTTGTGAAGCGTGAAGTGATGAAGCTACAATTTTCTCTTGCTGTAGGTAAGAACTCAATGTCTCATTCTGTCTGTAAATGCACAAAAACCTGATCTAACAAAGTCAACACGGATCAGCTGCTAAGTGGACATTTAGGGCGTTAGTATGTTGTACAGTGCAGCGTTCCCTGTAAATTTTCCATAAAATGATTGAATGCACATTCTTGTTTAGTTTGAGATGATAACAAGAGATAAATGCACAGTCACGGGTGACAGACTATTTCCCATCATGCAGGTTTGCATAGACCTTGTTTACACAGCTTAATGTTAAATGTTTATTTGATAAAAGATAACATACTATAGGAATGCATATTCCTGGGTTCCACCTTCTGATCACAGATGACCCAGAGCAAACTACAAGACTTTAAAAGGCAAGGACTTACAGGTTAGGACACAATACACCTTCAGAAGAGTAGAGACATCGTCACCATGGGGACCATCAGGAAGTCCCAGATATGGATGCTGAGATGGGCCGTATTTCTAATAGGGCTGCAGTCAATACAAGCAGGTTAGCAGACTAAAACATCCAAAAGATTTTCTTCGTTTCAAGAAATATTCAGCTTTAAAACTCACTATATAAGACACATAACATTCCGCATCTTTCCTGATTAAAGGCTACATGACAAATTTTGGAGGCATGGATAATCCATTGGACAGTGTCTGGCAATCAACAGGTATTTTCATTGTGTTTATAAAATTATAACAAATTTATGAACATATGGAAAGTTATCATATAAAACCTGTAGTTCTATATGGTTTTATATGTTCCCAATAAATTAATCTGAGTGTGCATTTAACTTATGGGCCATAATTTGTGCTTTATTTTGCAGTGTTTCCCATAAAGCCCACGGTGATGGTAACTACAGGTATAAAATGCTTTACTGAAGTTAAATCCATTCAGATGGTTTGTTTAGTATCAGTTCAATAATCTTTCAGGACACTTAGAAGGTGAAGTTTACTCTAGCAATTTCTAATGTTTAATTTCATTCAGTGTAATAAGCAGCCACTCTGGCTATTAAATCCTGGAAATTTGTTTGGTCATTGAGTATTCGGACACACTGTTGAAAACAAGTTAAATGTGTCAGTTTTTTTGGTGTCAGTAGTGGTGCAGAAATTACACACCTTACCTTTAATTGTGTATTTTGTTCACTGAAAGGATACAAAACATTAATAAACCTTCTCTCCTGATTCAGCTGAAGAGAATGCAGGTCACCCATCCACAATCTGCAGCACTTGGGGAAATTTCCACTTTAAGACATTTGATGGTCATTTCTTTCAAATTGCTGACACATGTAACTACGTTCTGGCAGTGATGTGTGACACCACCATTTCTGATTTTAACATTCAAATGCAAAGAAAGATGGTAAACGGCTCAGTTACTTTCAGCTCAGTCACAATAAATCTGGAAGGGACAGTCATCAAAATCAGTGACGGTCACATCTTCATGGACAACCAAGTGTGAGTTTATTAACAGTACATTTTATTGTTACAGTGTAACTATTACATACAGTGGGGTCCAAAAATCTGTTTTCTATAGTTGCAATCTGTAAATAAAGTAAATAAAAGTAAATAAAAAAAATCCTGATCATATCATTTATAATATAACATTTTTATTGAATAAAAAAGTACACTAAAAGCGTCTTTTCCATAATGTTTTCTGAAACTTGCTCTGGCAGGTTATCTATACCCACCTATGAAAGAGGAATTAAGTTCGAGGGAAGCTCATCAAGAGTAAAGATCGCCAACAAACATGGAATGACTGTTTTCTGGGAGGAGGAGCAATCTTTACTTGTATGATTCTCACTGTCACTTTTCAGACGTTCTTGCAAGGTTCTTAAAAGAACCATTTCTTGTCTGACCTTTCTATTCAAAACAAGGAAACCTTGTTTAAATGTTCTGGGGATGTTAAATGTTCTTTATGGAATCATACAGACAAAAATGGTTCTTCTTTATAAGGGTCTTAAAAGCAACAAACAATTCCAACATTTTATTTCTTCATATCTAAATCCCACATGGCCAGACAGTGATTCATTTTATATGAATTGTTAAAATATTACAATCAGGAGGCTGTGAGACTGAAGTTTGTTGTGTACACAGAGCTTAAACATGTCATATGAATAAACAGTGCTGATAAATGGCTGTTGAGAAAGTAATCTCACCAGAAATGAGTGGAGGCTTGGCTGTGAAAACATAATTCTTTTCATCACCACTTGAAAAGCAGATTATTTACCATTTAACTGTATATTTATCTCTGATATGTTATTATATGATGCACCCTTAGATTGAACTTCCAGAGAAATACCGAAACCAGACCTGTGGGCTTTGTGGAAACTTTAATGGCATCAAGGCTGATGACATTAATAATGGTAAACGTAACATAAACATCCCTTCACTGTTCAAATCATGGTAATGCCACTTCATTTAGCTTTTCATTTTTAAAAGTTGATCTAAATTAATGTAAATAACAGATATCCAATAATTCTCTAAAGATTGACATATTAATTTGAATCATAGTGTGAACAGTCTAATACATCTGAACCCTTCTCAGGTCTGGTCTTGTGGAGACTGCCGACACTTGAAGTGTGTCAGGATGTTACACTTCCCCAAGATGATCTCTGTGAAAACCAGGTATTAGAGGAGGCTTTCGGTATTTTGGGCCTGCATTCACATTTCTTGAAAAGAATTCTCTTCTCATGTACCATCATAAACACAGGTACCTTGGATGGAGCCTTCTGAAACGATTTCTTTTACCCTCCAGACAAACATCTGCAGGCAGTATCTCAGCAGCCCAGGGTTCGATGACTGTCGGAGTGTGCTGGACATGGCTTCATTTGAAAAAGCCTGTGCGAATGACCTGTGTCAATGTCATGGCAACCAGGACTGCGCCTGCAACACACTCACAGAACTCTCACGACAGTGCGCGCATGCTGGAGGAAGACCAGGAACATGGAGAACAGAGCAGCTCTGTCGTGAGTAGAACAGCAGATTACTGTATGAATGATAAATAACACAGGTTCACGCTAGCCAATGCATTTAGTGTCATGAACTACATTTAGTTAATTTATAAATACACTATTGCTTATTGTTAATTCATGTTCCCACATAGTGTTAATTTGTACAACAAATTATACAACAAATGTATTAGAATATATATTGAAATGAAAATGAAAGCTGCAATCTGTAACTTTTTTTTGGGTTAGAAAAAACAAACATCAGTTATTGAGCAATCAGATAACAGCTCAGTGTTCAATATGATCTCCTTACCTTCTGCTGATTCTTTCACCTCTTTATTGCCATCTCTGACATTTCCTGTGAAATCAGACCCGGCAGCTCAAATTACAAATCATTACCATTAACTTACTGCTGTGAATCAGGGTAAGATAGGAGAGCGTTTTAAACACTGATCTGTTTTGTACTTGCCCAATAATTGATTTTTTTAACTAAAAAGTTACAGATTGCAGCTTTAACCAACAAAAATAATACCAACAATATTGTTTCTTGTATTGTTAAATAAATTGAACCTTATTGGTAAGTATGAATAATTTCTGTTACTATGTAGTGATTGGATATACTGTACCACTTTGTATTGTGTTGCTGAGCAGCAAAGACATGTGCACTGAACAAGGTTTACATGGAGTGTGGCGGCCCGTGTAAGAACACCTGCTCTGATCCAGATGGAAGTCTGTTGTGTACAGATCACTGTGTGGATGGATGTTTCTGTCCTAACGGTGAGATTTCATTTGGAACAATAGAAAAACCTGTGATACCAGCCTACACATTAAAACCGTTTTATTTTTCCCCAAATGAACCTCATAAATCGTTTTGCCTTGTTTTAAAGGCACTGTGGAAGACAACATTGGTAACAGTGGTTGCGTCCCTGCAAACGACTGCCCGTGTGTTCACGACGGCACAATATACAAAACTGGAGATTCATATGAACAGGCATGTAAAACATGGTAAGTCAATATAACAGCACACACATGTAGCAGAGACTCAACCGGAAGAGATTCTCCCGTGATAACACTGCTCCTGCACTGTGACAGTGTGTGTACCGCTGGGTTCTGGAGCTGTACGGTTCTAGAATGTTCTGGAATCTGCTCTGTTGTGGGAGGGTCTCACATCACCACATATGATGGGAAAAGCTTCACTTTCAGTGGCAACTGTGAATACATCCTTACTAAGGTCTGTGACTGTCACTACAACAAATGCACCTCAACTAGTACACTTAACTAGTACCTAAACTTACTGAAATCACAAATGGTCTTGTGTTTTTATTTCAGTACTCTAATGACAGTGATATTGCGGTGTTGGGAAATCTGGCAAAGTGTGACGTCACACGGTCAGACACCTGTTTAAACTCAGTTACTCTTGTCATCACTGGAAACACTGTAAGCTTTTTATTTATCTCATACATAAAATACAGTTTAAACTCCAATCAATTACGCAAACCACGAACAGCACCAAATGAATATGCTATCTAGTTTATCTTACCTCTCACATTATTGCTTTAATGCAAATGCCTAACGCAGCATCGTGTTATACTTCTGACACATTTAGGCCCAGTTTCACAGACAGGGCTTAGCATTAGTTAAATTAGCTTTTATAAACATGCCTTGGAACAATACATTACTGGTGTGCATCTTAAGACAAACAAGAGGACTAGACCTAAGCCTGGTCTATGAAACTGGGCCTTAAGGGGAGAGTTTACTAATCTTCATGTCATTCCAAATCTGTATGACTTTTTTCTTCTGTGGAAAGAAGGTATATTGAGAAATGTCTGTGGTCATACAATGGAAGTCAATAGGTGGCGCTGTTGTTTGGTTACCAGCGTACCTTCTTTGTTTTCATTTTTGGGTGAACTATCCATTTAACAAGTTTAAACCTGACATGAACTAAAGACAGATGCAATTTTTTGCAAGCAGGGTTTTTCTAACGTGTATGATTAAGTGGCATTAACAGCAATTTCAATAGATCATTTTGTTGTTTTGTTAAACAGATTAGGTTTTCCTCCAGTGGGACTGTAACAGTCAATGGAAACAGTCCTTATGGTCTTCCAGTCTTCATAGGTGGGTCAGATATGAAGCACTGTGTTTATATCACTGTGTTTTTCATCTGCATAAGAACATGTGCCATGTGAAATCTCTGTGCCACTAAACTGAACTGCAGTAAAATAATTATGTTTGGAAATCTGCTGGGCTGCCTGTGTTAAATACGTTTGAGAAGGTTTATTACATTTTCTGTTACCCGCTCATTTCTTTGTCATAGATGGTGTGGTGATCTACCAGCCCTCGTCTTCCTACATTATTGCTGATTTAAAGGGTCTTCGTCTAGAGATTCAGTTGTCACCCGTCATGCAGCTGTATATTGTAGCCAGCACTACAGAGAAAGGCAAAATGAGTGGTGAGTAATAATACATGAACTATCTTTTATGTGATTGACAGAGTTTGGGCTTATGAATTCAGTACAGAAACAAAAGCACTGTAATGGCATTACCCAAAATACCTGTTTTTTTAAAAGCTGACTAGTTTTAGTTACATCACAACCACTTCTCACTACTTGCTATTGGTTGTTAAATGCAGATGGTATTGGGAAAAACATTCTAGAGAGGTTCTGATTGGACAGAAAACTTGGACTTCAGAGAATTCAAGTCCTGAAGACAAGTCAGGAATATTTTGTTTTGTGTCTCTAACTACTGTGAATTGTTCACCATGTTTCTCTCAGGTCTGTGTGGGAACTATAATGACATTCAAAAAGATGATTTCAAAACTGAATCTGGCATCATTGAGGGAACACCAACATCTTTTATCAATTTTTGGAAGAAAAACTCAAACAATTGTCCAGATATTGAAAACACATTTGACAGCCCCTGCAGTTTAAGTGTGGACACAGGTACTTACAAATAACTGAAAATACCACAACATGCAGTAGCTAACTTCACAACATCGGTTACCTTTGAATAATCTTATTTTACATATTTCTACTTATTTCAATTCTTGACATATTTTAACTAAATTTATCAGACCTGTTCATCCTAGTTTATTTAACTTTAAAGTTTAATTTAGAATAAAAGTCTTTGATTCTTTTCATCCAGAAAGACTTGCAAAGGATTGGTGCTCCCGTCTCACAAACCCAAATGGAAGCTTCTCTGTATGTCATTCAGAAATATGTCCAGAGTCTTATTATCAGGTAAGTCCTTCTTCCCTCGACAGTCTTTCTTAACAGGGCACAAATGTGTATCTTCATCTGTACAATGCTGGTTTCTCTGCAGAGGTGCGTTTATGACACCTGTAAGTGTTTTGATATCAATAAGTGCATGTGTGCTTCCCTGTCCACCTACGCCCATGCCTGTGCCGCCAAAGGAATCATTCTGCAGGGCTGGATGGATTCATACCCCTGTGGTGAGAACTTAATTTAATTTGGATTGGTTACGGCTACTTTCTGAGATTCTGTTTTAAAGATTGCTCTGTCTTGGACTGTCCAGACACAGTATTCAAGTGTTCAGATAACATGAAGTACTCCTATAACGTGAGCAGCTGTCGCAACACCTGTCGCTCTCTCAGCGGGAATGATTACACCTGCAAATTGGCTACACATGTGGAAGGATGCATCTGCCTCGATGGCACCTACCTTAACGCAGGCAAATGCGTGCATGCTGACCAGTGTCCTTGTTATCATGGCAACCAGCTCATAGAGCCATCAGGAATATTGGCCATAAATGGCTTTAAATGGTAAACATAGAATTCAGCACATTGCAGATACATGCATTATTAACAACCACCCCTTGGAAACGCCTGACCTTTTCACCATTTTGCAATTCTGTCCTTTCACAGCACCTGCACTCATGGTGAGATACACTGCCCTAGTCACAAAGGTGAGTTCTACCTACTTCCTTTACAATACATCTAGTCAAAGTCAATCTACAGACATCACTGAGATGAGAACACACTGGTTTTACTCCTCATCTTTGTGTCTGCTGTTGCTTTTAGACTGTGTAGCTCCAATGGTGTACTTCAACTGCTCGAATGAACCTGGACAAAAAGGTACAGAGTGTCAAAGGACGTGTCAGAACCAAGACCCAAACAACTGCGTGAGTACCTGGATCTGATGAGAGTGTTCGTAGTTTGGTGAATGTTTGGGTGGATGGGTTGGTAGTTTGGTGAATGTTTGGGTGGATGGGTTGGTAGTGTGGTGAATGTTGGGTGGATGGGTTGGTGGTTTGGTGAATGTTTGGGTGGATGGGTTGGTAGTGTGGTGAATGTTTGGGTGGATGGGTTGGTAGTTTGGTGAATGTTTGGGTGGATGGGTTCGTAGTTTGGTGAATGTTTGGGTGGATGGGTTGGTGGTTTGGTGAATGTTTGGGTGGATGGGTTGGTAGTGTGGTGAATGTTTGGGTGGATGGGTTGGTAGTTTGGTGAATGTTTGGGTGGATGGGTTGGTGGTTTGGTGAATGTTTGGGTGGATGGGTTGGTAGTGTGGTGAATGTTTGGGTGGATGGGTTGGTAGTGTGGTGAATGTTTGGGTGGATGGGTTGGTGGTTTGGTGAATGTTTGGGTGGATGGGTTGGTAGTGTGGTGAATGTTTGGGTGGATGGGTTGGTGGTTTGGTGAATGTTTGGGTGGATGGGTTGGTAGTGTGGTGAATGTTTGGGTGGATGGGTTGGTAGTTTGGTGAATGTTTGGGTGGATGGGTTGGTGGTTTGGTGAATGTTTGGGTGGATGGGTTCGTAGTTTGGTGAATGTTTGGGTGGATGGGTTGGTGGATCCGGTTGGTAAGATGGATAACATGTGCCTACATAAATAACATGATGTAAGTTTCTTGCAGAAACAGTCTTGAACTTTTGTGGTTTGTTCTGGCTACAGGTGAGCACTGGGTGTGTATCAGGGTGTATGTGTCCAAATAACCTTCTAGATGATGGTGAAGGTGGGTGTGTGGAGACAGAAAATTGCCAGTGTGCCCACAATGGAGTACTGTACTCACCCGGAAAGCATGTTCAACAGGACTGTAACACCTGGTAAACCATTCACCCATGATCATCCCTTTTATTAAAAGCTTCCATCTCAGGGCTTACATGCTTGAAATGGGTTGGTAGACAAAAATGCACAGAAAATATTTATAAATTAAAACGAAATACACTGAATGAGCAGGACATAGTAAAAATACCCCATGTCTGTTTGTGCTATTGCATAAAAGTGAGGACTAATATTATGTAAAGAAAGAATAAATGAATAGTTTTGGGTAAACATTTGATTGACAGCATATCGTAGAAATGTCTTATATAAGAGAGGGTGGCAGGGGACATCAGGCACTGCATGTGATGTTTGTGAATTGTTGTCTATAATCCAGCACATGCAGAAATGGGAAGTGGAGCTGTACAGAACAGGAATGTGTCGGCACCTGCACCATCTATGGTGAAGGTCATTTCAGGACTTTCGATGGCAAGAGATTTTCCTTCTATGGATCCTGTGAACACATCTTAGCAAATGTATGTTTTTCTTTACTGTGTTTTTAAACATCAAGAATCTTCCATGTCAATGAAATCTGAATGAAATTACTAATGAAGATGTGACTTCAAATCCTTTAAAAATGTTAAATTATTCATATTAGAAGAAATAAGAAACTAAAAAAGACACATTCTGAGATGCTTCTGAAACACCATGTGGCTGGTTCAGGAAGTTAAAAATATTCCAGGTTATTCTAGGTTAAATGTTTTACTAAAGACATTCTTCTTTTTGGAAAAACAACAATTGTGTTTACAGCAACAAACATTCAATGTATTGAAGGCGAAAAGCTTTTAAGGTTAAAAAGGGGTTTAAGGTTAAAGGTTTTGTTTACCCAAAAATAAAGCACAGAATTAAAAACAAAAGAGTTTTAGATGAAACTGTGGTGCATGGTGGTTTATGAAGTTAAAGTCTGTAGGTGCTGTGCCTTTAATATTCAAAAAGATGAACTCAATCCCCACAGCTCCTGATGACATACTGAGGTCTTATAAAGCAAAACAGGCTGTGCGAGAAACATTATTTACATTAGAACCTGTAATCCACATCCACTACAGTTCAATAAGTGATTTCAGATACATCACGTCTGGGGTTTTCACAGGATTACTGCGAGAAGGGCAGCAGTGGCTCTTTCCACCTTGTGACAGATAACATTCCCTGTGGCACCACCAACACCATTTGCTCCAAAGCCATCAGTCTTTTTTTTGGGGTAAGGTTACATCACTTATATCACAGTTATAGTTATATTACAGTCTGCACAAGCATAATTCTGAATATTACAACCCTGCAGGGCTACAAGATAGTCTTATCTGAAGAAGGGGTCAAAGTAGTTGAAGGCAACGGAACTGATCAAATGAACTATCAGATCTATCCTGCGGGAATATACCTTGTTATAGAGGTGGAAAACCTGTTAAACTTACTCTGGGACCATAAAACAAGCCTGATGCTCCAACTCCATCCCAAATTGAAGGTATACATGACCCAAATATACACACGAGAACACATGAGAACTTCCACTTACCTCAACATCCATTTGATCTCTACGACAGGGCAAGGTGTGTGGACTGTGCGGAAACTTTGACGGTAACGCGAATAACGACTTTGTGAAGCACGATGGAGAAGAAGTCACTGATGCAGTGGTGTTCGGGAGCAGCTGGAAGGTGATTCCCAGCTGTCCGGAAGTGGTCAATTTGATGAATCCTTGTGAGAGAAATCCACACCGCAGTGCCTGGGCTGTTAAACAATGCAGCATTATCACAAGCAATGTCTTCAAAGACTGCCATTCACATGTATGTAACATTGTTTTTATTTTTTATTAAGTGTGATTGAGTCCTGGTATTTGTTCTATGCCTGAAATACAAATGTTTTGAATTTGCTTATGTTTAACAACTGAATGTGATGCATCTAGTATAGTTACCATAGTAACACTGACAAGTTCACCATATCTGATGTCTCTTCTCCAGGTGGACTCTGCTTCATACTATGATGCCTGTGTAAAGGACACCTGTGCATGTGACACTGGAGGTGACTGCGATTGTTTCTGTACCGCAGTGGCTGCTTACGCTGCTGAATGCCGTAAGAAAGGAGTTTGCGTGGCATGGCGGAGTCCAGACATTTGTCGTATGTCCAAGCACTTCTTTAGTTCCTAGACTGTCACTTATATGTTATCAACATGGCCAGTGTGCTGACTGAACTGCTTCATCTTACAGCTTTATTCTGTGACTATTACAACGATCCAGGAGAGTGTGAGTGGCACTATAATCCCTGTAGCTCAACCTGCAGGAAGACCTGCAGAAACCCATTAGGACTCTGCTCAAAAAATGCTAATGATTTACCTCCCCTTGAGGGTAAGAATGGAATTAAACTAAACCATTAAGAAAACATGCCACCTGCAGTGTGTCAAAAACACAAACTGTGCAGACTAAATGAGATACTCCAATTATAATCTAAAGTTGCTAATATCTTAAAACTACTAGGTGTCTTAGGTGTTCGCCTCAAAGACACACATGTGTAAACCATTCTCGCTTTTATCTTTATAGGATGTTTTCCTCAGTGTCCTTCAGAGAGACCATATTTTAATGAGAAGACAGAGAAGTGCGTTACAAACACTGAGTGCACAGTGACCACAACAACTACTGTAACAACATCACCCACATCAACAGAGACACCTACAACCACAACAACTACTGTAACAACATCACCCACATCAACAGAGACATCTACAACCACAACAACTACTGTAACAACATCACCCACATCAACAGAGACACCTACAACCACAACAACTACTCTAACAACATCACCCACATCAACAGAGACACCTACAACCACAACAACTACTGTGACAACATCACCCACATCAACTGAGACACCTACAACCACAACAACTACTGTAACAACATCACCCACATCAACAGAGACACCTACAACCACAACAACTACTGTAACAACATCACCCACATCAACAGAGACACCTACAACCATAACAACTACTGTAACAACATCACCCACATCAACAGAGACACCTACAACCACAACAACTACTGTAACAACATCACCCACATCAACAGAGACACCTACAACCATAACAACTACTGTAACAACACCTAGTACAACACCTTACAGCTGTGAATGTAAGTGGTCAGATTGGTTTGACAACAACAAACCCAGTCCAGAACCCAATGGATTTGAAACTGAATCCATCAATGCATTGTGGATATTAGGAAATATTACCTGTAACAACCCCAGTGAGATTGAATGTAGAGCAGTAGATTATCCAAATAGGGCCTTGAAAGATTTAGGACAAATAGTGTATTGTAATACATCTTTTGGACTGAAATGTTCAAATGAAGAAAATGAAATCAGACGGTCACGACCACCTTTATGCCGTAATTACGAAATACGTGTGAAATGTTGCAAAGACATTTGTACTACTGTGAGTACGGAAATACCCACAAGTACAACAATAGAGACACCTACGACCACAACAACTACTGTGACAACATCACCCACATCAACAGAGATACCTACGACCACAACAACTACTGTGACAACATCACCCACATCAACAGAGACACCTACAACCACAACAACTACTGTAACAACATCACCCACATCAACAGAGACACCTACAACCACAACAACTACTGTGACAACATCACCCACATCAACAGAGACACCTACAACCACAACAACTAGTGTAACAACATCACCCACATCAACAGAGACACCTACAACCCACAACACGAACAAATCACCCACATCAACAGAGACACCTACAACCACAACAACTACTGTGACAACATCACCCACATCAACAGAGACACCTACAACCACAACAACTAGTGTAACAACATCACCCACATCAACAGAGATACCTACAACCACAACAACTAGTGTAACAACATCACCCACATCAACAGAGACACCTACAACCACAACAACTAGTGTAACAACATCACCCACATCAACAGAGACACCTACAACCACAACAACTACTGTAACAACATCACCCACATCAACAGAGACACCTACAACCACAACAACTACTGTAACAACATCACCCACATCAACAGAGACACCTACAACCACAACAACTACTGTGACAACATCACCCACATCAACAGAGACATCTACAACCACAACAACTACTGTAACAACACCTAGTACAACACCTTACAGCTGTGAATGTAAGTGGTCAGATTGGTTTGACAACAACAAACCCAGTCCAGAACCCAATGGATTTGAAACTGAATCCATCAATGCATTGTGGATATTAGGAAATATTACCTGTAACAACCCCAGTGAGATTGAATGTAGAGCAGTAGATTATCCAAATAGGGCCTTGAAAGATTTAGGACAAATAGTGTATTGTAATACATCTTTTGGACTGAAATGTTCAAATGAAGAAAATGAAATCATACAGTCACGACCACCTTTATGCCGTAATTACGAAATACGTGTGAAATGTTGCAAAGACATTTGTACTACTGTGAGTACGGAAATACCCACAAGTACAACAATAGAGACACCTACGACCACAACAACTACTGTGACAACATCACCCACATCAACAGAGATACCTACAGCCACAACAACTACTGTGACAACATCACCCACATCAACAGAGACACCTACGACCACAACAACTACTGTGACAACATCACCCACATCAACAGAGACACCTACAACCACAACAACTAGTGTAACAACATCACCCACATCAACAGAGACACCTACAACCACAACAACTACTGTAACAACATCACCCACATCAACAGAGACACCTACAACCACAACAACTACTGTAACAACATCACCCACATCAACAGAGACACCTACAACCACAACAACTACTGTAACAACATCACCCACATCAACAGAGACACCTACAACCACAACAACTACTGTGACAACATCACCCACATCAACAGAGACACCTACAACCACAACAACTACTCTAACAACATCACCCACATCAACAGAGACACCTACAACCACAACAACTACTGTAACAACATCACCCACATCAACAGAGACACCTACAACCACAACAACTACTGTGACAACATCACCCACATCAACAGAGACACCTACAACCACAACAGCTAGTGTAACAACATCACCCACATCAACAGAGACACCTACAACCACAACAACTACTGTGACAACATCACCCACATCAACTGAGACACCTACAACCACAACAACTACTGTAACAACATCACCCACATCAACAGAGACACCTACAACCACAACAACTACTGTGACAACATCACCCACATCAACAGAGACACCTACAACCACAACAACTAGTGTAACAACATCACCCACATCAACAGAGACACCTACAACCACAACAACTACTGTAACAACATCACCCACATCAACAGAGACACCTACAACCACAACAACTAGTGTAACAACATCACCCACATCAACAGAGACACCTACAACCACAACAACTACTGTAACAACATCACCCACATCAACAGAGACACCTACAACCACAACAACTACTGTGACAACATCACCCACATCAACAGAGACACCTACAACCACAACAGCTACTCTAACAACATCACCCACATCAACAGAGACACCTACAACCACAACAGCTACTCTAACAACATCACCCACATCAACAGAGACACCTACAACCACAACAACTACTGTGACAACATCACCCACATCAACAGAGACACATACAACCACAACAACTACTGTAACAACATCTAGTACAACACCTTACAGCTGTGAATGTAAGTGGTCAGATTGGTTTGACAACAACAAACCCAGTCCAGAACCCAATGGATTTGAAACTGAATCCATCAATGCATTGTGGATATTAGGAAATATTACCTGTAACAACCCCAGTGAGATTGAATGTAGAGCAGTAGATTATCCAAATAAGGCCTTGAAAGATTTAGGACAAATAGTGTATTGTAATACATCTTTTGGACTGAAATGTTCAAATGAAGAAAATGAAATCAGACGGTCACGACCACCTTTATGCCGTAATTACGAAATACGTGTGAAATGTTGCAAAGACATTTGTACTACTGTGAGTACGGAAATACCCACAAGTACAACAACAGAGACACCTACGACCACAACAACTACTGTGACAACATCACCCACATCAACAGAGACACCTACAACCACAACAACTACTGTGACAACATCACCCACATCAACAGAGACACCTACAACCACAACAACTACTGTGACAACATCACCCACATCAACAGAGACACCTACAACCACAACAACTAGTGTAACAACATCACCCACATCAACAGAGACACCTACAACCACAACAACTACTGTGACAACATCACCCACATCAACAGAGACACCTACAACCACAACAACTACTGTGACAACATCACCCACATCAACAGAGACACCTACAACCACAATAACTACTGTAACAACATCACCCACACCAACAGAGACACCTACAGCCACAACAACTACTGTGACAACATCACCCACATCAACAGAGACACCTACAACCACAACAACTACTCTAACAACATCACCCACATCAACAGAGACACATACAACCACAACAACTACTGTAACAACATCACCCACATCAACAGAGACACCTACAACCACAACAACTACTCTAACAACATCACCCACATCAACAGAGACACATACAACCACAACAACTACTGTAACAACATCACCCACATCAACAGAGACACATACAACCACAACAACTACTGTAACAACATCTAGTACAACACCTTACAGCTGTGAATGTAAGTGGTCAGATTGGTTTGACAACAACAAACCCAGTCCAGAACCCAATGGATTTGAAACTGAATCCATCAATGCATTGTGATATTAGGAAATATTACCTGTAACAACCCCAGTAATTGAATGTAGAGCAGTAGATTATCCAAATAAGGCCTTGAAAGATTTAGGACAAATAGTGTATTGTAATACATCTTTTGGACTGAAATGTTCAAATCAACAAAATGAAATCAGACGGTCACACCACCTTTATGCCTCAGTAATTACGAAATACGTGTGAAATGTTCAAAGACATTTGTACTACTGTGAGTACAAATACCCACAAGTACAACAACAGAGACACCTACGACCACAACAACTACTGTGACAACATCACCCACATCAACAGAGACACCTACAACCACAACAACTACTGTGACAACATCACCCACATCAACAGAGACACCTACAACCACAACAACTACTGTGACAACATCACCCACATCAACAGAGACACCTACAACCACAACAACTAGTGTAACAACATCACCCACATCAACAGAGACACCTACAACCACAACAACTAGTGTAACAACATCACCCACATCAACAGAGACACCTACAACCACAACAACTACTGTGACAACATCACCCACATCAACAGAGACACCTACGACCACAACAGCTAGTGTAACAACATCACCCACATCAACAGAGACACCTACAGCCACAACAACTACTGTGACAACATCACCCACATCAACAGAGACACCTACAACCACAACAACTACTGTGACAACATCACCCACATCAACAGAGACACCTACAACCACAACAACTACTCTAACAACATCACCCACATCAACAGAGACACCTACAACCACAACAACTACTGTAACTAAAACATCACCACATCAACAGAGGACACACAACAGTCCAGAACAACTAATCCACCTGTGGAACAGAAACATCACCCACATCAACAGAGACAGCGATTATCCAAATAGGGCCTTGACAGATTAACATGTACAACTCGACCCACATCAACAGAGAAACCTACAGCCACAACAACTACTGTAACAACATCACCCACATCAACAGAGACACCTACAACCACAACAACTACTGTGACAACATCACCCACATCAACAGAGACACCTACAACCACAACAACTACTGTGACAACATCACCCACATCAACAGAGACACCTACAACCACAACAACTACTGTGACAACATCACCCACATCAACAGAGACACCTACAACCACAACAACTACTCTAACAACATCACCCACATCAACAGAGACACCTACAACCACAACAACTACTGTGACAACATCACCCACATCAACAGAGACACCTACAACCACAACAACTACTGTGACAACATCACCCACATCAACAGAGACACCTACAACCACAACAACTACTGTAACAACATCACCCACATCAACAGAGACACCTACAACCACAACAACTACTGTGACAACATCACCCACATCAACAGAGACACCTACAACCACAACAACTACTGTAACAACATCACCCACATCAACAGAGACACCTACAACCACAACAACTACTCTAACAACATCACCCACATCAACAGAGACACCTACAACCACAACAACTAGTGTAACAACATCACCCACATCAACAGAGACACCTACAACCACAACAACTACTGTGACAACATTACCCACATCAACAGAGATACCTACGACCACAACAACTACTGTGACAACATCACCCACATCAACAGAGACACCTACAACCACAACAACTACTGTGACAACATCACCCACATCAACAGAGATACCTACAACCACAACAACTACTGTGACAACATCACCCACATCAACAGAGACATCTGAGACCACATTCTCTGTATATGTCAACGCAACAACAAATGCCACAAAACCTCAAACCACATGCAACTGCACATACCTAAATGCAACATACTCACCAGGTAAGTGTTATTTTATTACAATTCCTCTGGTACAATCTTTATATTCCAATTTTCCACACCAATTTTACTCTCAATTTTCCACTCAAAAAAGCATGTTCAATCTATATACATTTGTACATTATCTTGACTTGGCATTCAGTTATACTATAATCACTGACATGGTAATTGTGTCTTCTGTTGTTAACTTACCCTGTACAACCTTCTAATTATAGAGTCTTATATTTACAATGAAACTGCTGAAGCAGGTTGGTGCTCCATTGCATACTGTAATGCATCTTGTAACATTCAGAAGTGGTCTCAAGCGTGCTCTACAAGAAACTGTACATACCCAAAGGTATTTCACATTCGTGCATTTGACTCTTTCATTTACAGTGACTTAAAGTGCTTTCACACTTCATGTTAGCAGTAGGTGGGTTCCCTGGGAAACTACCGCATTACCTGTGCACTGCTAATGCAAAGAAGTGTTCAACTGAATCACAACAGGAAAATGTATTTGTCATCCAAATTAAACTACAAGTGTCTATAATGAAACATATGCATTTGGCAGATGCTTATATCTGAAGCCACTTACAGTGGATTCCAGATATAGATTTTAATCAGAATGTGGATTCTCTGGGGGCATTTTAAGCAGCAACAGCTCTAACAGAGGGTGTCCAAACCTGCACAAACAGCTGCCTCAAAATTTCAAACTATCCTGAAAGACTTAGCTGGGTAAGGTGTTTAGCTATTCTGTAGGACATTGGGCCTTCAGGAGCAAGATTAGACACCTCTGAGTTACAGGATCATGTAGTAATAATAATATAATGTTTTTATTATAAAAATTATATTTTTAGGAACTATTATATAACAACATTTTTTGTAACATAGTACGTATAAATCTACATTTTAAATGAAATTGGCAAACACTATGGATTACTGTATGATATAATTTGGAATGTTGCAGTACAACGAGAACGCCTGCAGAACATCACAACTCATTTGTCATCTCTGTTTTTCAATGTTTCAATATTGTGGGGAAGACGAAAGAAAAGTGCAGTGAGGCAATCTGTGTTAATGGCACTGTTATCCAAAAGCCTGTAAAATGTGACCAACCCAATTTTACTGTATGTACCAATGCACTGCCACCTGAGCGGGTCTATTATAACGATGGCTGCTGCTCCAGATATGAATGTCCATGTAAGTCCAAACCATGCAGATGCAATTTACATTACAGTATTATTCATCTTAATGATAGTAATTGACAATAATCTATTCTAACCCAATCTGACAGGCAGATGCAGTGGCTGGGGAGACCCTCATTACCAAACGTTTGATGGAACATATTATCCTTTCCAAGGAAACTGTACCTACGTGTTGGTGAAAGAAATCATCCCAAAATACAATATCAGCATCCATCTTAAGAACTATTACTGTTCTGGTACTCTGGCTTGTCCAGAGTATCTGATTATATATTACAAATCCTATAAAGTCAAGATGACAAGCAACACTGAAGTGGTCGAGGTGAGTTTCAGGACTGCACAAACATTTCCATGTTAAGCTTTTCCTTAAACCTCTGAAACACCTTTAGAAAACAGTATTCCAAAGCAGTAATTAATAACTAGTGGCCACAACCTAAAACAGGTTTTGTAGGTGCCTACAGAAAAAAACAGGTCACCATTTCTAAATGACATCCAGTTCTGAAGCGAAAGCTCTGTTCTGGGGCATGATTCTCACATCATAACTCAAACCGTGTTGTTTCCCACAGGTCTATGTCAATGATATTAAGAAAAAAATCCCATTCACAACTCAAGCCTTCACCATCACCACATCCGGCATAAATGTGATTTTGAACATCCCTGATATCAAAGCTGAAATTTTTGTTTATCATCAAGGTTTTGAGGTGAACCTTCCGTTCTCCTTGTTCAGTGGTAATACAGAGGGACAGTGTGGTGAGTACAGAGATCAGAGATCACTTCCACTGATAAATAAAATTATGAGCTGTTTTTTACTATCTTACCAATTGACATAGAAGAGTCATTAGTTAGCAACAACACTAAACATCCCTGAGGAAAGGTAAAGCTTTTAAACACATTTAAATGAAAACTAAGCTGTAGCTTTAAGCTGCAATCTGTAACTTTTGCCTCTCTCTGTTTGAAACATAAAATTGCATGTTACATTACCTCATTTTCTTTACATATGTTGAAGTCAAATGAAACCAAACTGACATTTCCTGTGAAATTGGGCCTGACAGCTTGAATGATAAATCATTATTATAACCTTACGTGTGTCTATCAGTGTAAGAGAAAAAGAACCTTGAGCTGTTATGTACTTGCTCAATAAATGATTTTTACTAAACCAAAGAGATACTAAACCAAAACTAAATTGAAACTACGAAACACAGACCAGAATGCAAATGAACAGTCCCAAAATAAACACTAACAAAACCTGTAAATATATAAAGTCAAAACTATAATAATCCTGGTTTTACTACACATTTGCCTGTGTGCCAAATGAATCAGATCACAAAATTATCTGGATGCTTTCCCTGTGCATTTAGCATAATTAGAACATTTCCCCATCTAGGTGTATGTTTCAGCTGAACATTTGTTCACAAGCTTGTCTACCGTTTAATTTAACACTTCAAAAACTCTGTTGTCTATTTCAGGTGTTTGTGACAACAATCGTACAAATGAGTGCAGACTCCCTAATGGAACAAACCACCAATCATGTGAGCACATGGCAGGACTCTGGGCGGTCGCACCAAACTGCACGACCCCACCTTCACATACATCAAATCCCAACTGCACTACAAAAATATGTGATGTCATCAAAAGCGAGTAAGAAAGGGCAAAAGTTATAATCGCTAAAGTGCAGGGAACAGAAACGGATCAAACTCATTTATCTTAAAAACTGTGCCAAACAGATAATGTTATTTCTGCATTCAACATCACTGTTTTGTGTTTTGCTCTCAGTTTGTTTAAGAGCTGCCATCAGGTTGTTCCTTACGAAAAATTTTACAACTCATGCATATATGATGTGTGCCACACGGGAAACGAATCCACTGCCTGCAGCAGCGTGCAAACCTACGCCCTGCAGTGCAGTCGTCAGTCTGTCTGTGTCGACTGGAGAAATTACAAAGGCCTCAAAGGGCTATGCGGTAAGACAGCAGAATTAATCAACTATGACACAATTCTCCATTTATTACATGAGAGACCCTCAATGATTGTAAGTGTTCCCTATAACAGTACAACAATGTCCCAGTAACAAAGTATACAAGAGTTGTGGGCCTAAGGTGGAAAAAACCTGCAGTACCCGGTAAGTCTAAACTGTCTATAACACTCACAGGTGTCAGTGCTGATCTGCTACTGTTGTTTTCCACTGCTTCTGTCACAAACAGGTACACTAATAATTCTGTGGACACAATGTTTATGGAAGGCTGCTTCTGTCCAAATAACACATATCGGGTTCATGCAATGACAGATGAATGCACACCATACTGTGGTAAGAAACATTATTTCTTTTCCTTTGTGTTAATCACTTTAATGTTATATTTCTTTGTTATATGTATGGCTATTGTATTTTTTAGACTGCATTGGTCCCGACTTATCACCTAGACAGGTATGTAATGAGTAGCTATTTAAAAGACACATTCCACCAAGCAACCTTCTTTCACAAGGAACCAGTGAAAAAGCTTCATGCATTCTTCCTATTATCCATAATCACACTCATCAAGAACTCGCACTGCAATGAGTAACTATCATCAACTGTCTCCTGTAGCCCGGGGACACATGGATTTCAAACTGTACCAAATACACATGCACCAGTTACAGTTTTGATATAGTGACAGAACCTGTCCAGTGTCCATCTATCCAGCAGCCCTGTCCTGAAGATTACAAAATGACAACTGAAAACTGCTGCCCAACTTGTGGTGAGTCCAGATTATGAAATGTGTTTGACACATTTAGATATAGTGTCTGTATATCATGTCCGAGTACTGTAGATGCTTCTAGTTTGTTCTTAAAGCACTTATAATTATTTAATTTAAATAAAACGTGTCATCATCTCTCAAAAAAAGATAGAGAGGTAGAGAAGCAAAAGTTAACAGATTGCAGCTTTAAAATAGGAATTGCCTATAAAAGATTTGCCATATTATGGTGTGCCATCACTGTTTTTCACTAAATGTATAAAAACAGGCATAAATAGGCAACTGAATACACAGCACATCTGGATGTGTCCAAATTACTGTCATTACTGTCCATCATTTACAAACATAATTCATTAAGCAATTTAGCGATGGCTGCCCTGTTCACTGAAATCACTGAATGAATCACGTTCACATGAATCATTTTCACAGCACACATTAACAGAACCTGAAACCACTTAATGAACTAATGTCACCATTAAAGTACATCTATCTGCAAAATTATGAAAGTGCAATTAAACATTCACAAATCATTTCCAATGACTCTCTGCCCCCTCTCTGTATACAGTCTGTGATTTCAAGCAGTGTCTCATGAAGAAATGTGATGTGGGCTATGAATTAGCAAGAAATAAATCTGAGGACAGCTGCTGTCCACCCTGTGGTAAGTCTATCATTTCATATGGTTTCCTTTCTTTCATGTTAAACATAACTGTTCACATACTGCTGTTCCCAAAAACCTTTTCTAACTCCAGGACAACTTTTAAAGAAATGCTCAGGGTTAAACTAATCAGGACATTCTTAACAACATTCTTAAACACACCAGTGTTCCTCATCTTCTGTGCTAATTCACAGTCATCCTAACTTCTACTGAACCTGTAATTTTAAAAACTTTAAAATTTTTTAAAACTTTAAAAAGATTAAGAGAATATATTGTCCTACACAACTAAATGCTGATAAATGTCTGGCATTATTTTTACTGGATGAAATTATTCAATGATTTCTGCTCATTTTTCTCTCAGTACGTAAAAATGTTTGTGTGTACAACAACACTGAGTACTGGGTAAGTGAACTGCTGAATTAATTTTATTTGCTTGCACTAGTAAATCGGTACAACATTTTAAACGTTCATTCAAATGGACATTCGCTCTCTTCTTTCCTGTAGCCTGGAGTCCAAATCCCCACCGAGCCCTGCATGCGATGTGACTGCGGGATTGAGAAAGATCCACAGACTATGCAACATGTTGTTTTGTGTACTAGTGTGAACTGCACACCTTGCGCTGAGGTAATAATTACAATTCATATCAACACATTCAGATTGCTCCATATTACAACTTAAAAAATAAATAAGACAGACACTGAATTAAGAGAACTCTAAACTTTCTTCTACACTTCAAGGGCTTTGAACATGTCCCTCAAAAAGGAGAATGCTGTGGAGCATGTAGGCCAACAGGCTGCATTTATAAAAGCCCAAACAACACCACACACATCCTAAAGGTAGACATGGCCTTACTCCTTGAGTTCACCAGACAAAGAACTGTTCCTCATTTTCCATCTTCATGCAATCTGTCTATCTGACCGTTTAGGTTGGGGAAGTTTACAAATACAAATGTGAGAGTGTTTCCTGCCATCAAATGAATGGCTCATATGTGCTGGAGATGACCGTGAAAAAGTGCCCTGCCTTTGATACAGATAAATGCACCCCTGTGAGTAAATATCTTCAGTTTGTGATCGTTTAATCAGGAAGGGTATTTTTGTAAAAGTTAAAATACTTTAACCAATGCTAATTTAACCTGCAGGCAGCTGCTGTATAAGTAAGTCATTCAGGTTTTTCTGTAAGCACTCCAGGCTTTCAAAACACTGCTGGATCAACCAATGAGCTGAACTGGGGGCAGGGCTACCTGTAACAAGTTGTTTAGAGAAAGAGGGTGTTAGTGTTCATTGTTCTTGTAATTTCGTGTGGTGTCACAGAAATGACAACTCACCTTTAAGCACAAATGTGTTGCACTGAAGTATAAACAAGTTCCATTTTCGTCCTTGCAGGGAACCGAGAAACCTGAAACAGATGGATGTTGCAAGACCTGTAAGATAAGATCTATTTTCTAAAGTATCTAAATACAACATCTAAATACACCTCAACCATCATTATTAGTCACTTAAAAATGACTTAAAAATGACTAAAAAAGTCAAACACAGTGCATGAGATACAATGTTCATGAGAATCAGCCACAAGCTTCTAACATGTTTCTAATATCTCAGGTGAGCCCAAGAACTGTGTTCGTGTGAGTAACACCACCTATGTTCATGCAAACAACTGCATCTCCATTGAGCCTATAGAAGTGACGTCCTGCAGCGGCCAGTGTGACAGCCAGTCAATGTGAGAACACCTGATCACAAACACAACATTACGAGTTCTCAAATAAACCTTGCAGTTGACATATCCAAAATCAGCATACATATTTATTAGTACTTGTTGGATCAAGTGCAAAAGTCTTGCAACCTTTGTATATTTTGAAAACAGATAGTAGTTTGTAGCACCATATTAGTGTCAGTTCCTGTTATACAATACCTTTTAAACAGAGGACGATGTCATTACTGAATGAGGATACAAGAGTAACCTATCGCCCCATACAGTATAAACAGAGGTGTAGCACTTTTCTGGATCGTTCCTACATCTGAGTATATAACAGAAGCAATTAGAAAGTACAAGCTTTCTCAGCTAACAGGGAACATTCTCAGAATGTTGGATATTCTCTAAAAGTTCTCTCAAAGTTATTAGAAAACATTCTTGCAGTAACGTTACGGTATATTAATATTATATTAAAAAATAATTGAATACAATTTTTAACATTTGTGTTACTTAATGGGAATGTTATGGAAAAAGTCATTATACCCAGAATTGTTAGCTGTTTTTCCTCTCAAGCTTTTCTCCCTCACATATATAACATAGTCATATGTTATAAATGAATTGATGGTTACAGACCACACACACACACAATTATGGAGCCAGATCTGAATTCACACAGATATCTGGAGTCACTGAATCAGATCCCATTTGTTGACACTACTCTGACTGCTGTTTTTCTGCAGATATTCACTGGAGGCAAACAAAATGATGCACCAGTGTTCCTGTTGCCGGGAGATGAAAACCAGTCTGAAGCGGCTGACACTGAGATGTCCCGACAACAGCGAGATCTCTCATGACCACGTCTACATTGACAGCTGTCAATGCACCCCAACAGAGTGTGAAGACTGGAAGACTTCCGGATAAAATCCTGCAACATTACGACTGATGAGAATGAAAGCAAGAGAAACAATCACAACTTCAATGTTATTCCTCTGCATAAATAACAACAATCACTTTGGTGAAAGACTGCAATATATCTCTTTGGCATCTCTAAATGGGACTCTTTTAAAGTATATAACATGCTATGGGCTTTTATAAAAATTATATTTTTTCTTTCCTGCTTTATGTTATCTGATACACTGTACGCCTTGCTACAACATTAATGGTGAATAAAGCAAAATAATGAGCAGCAACTGCAGTCGTCTTGAGTGATTCTTTAAATAAACAAAATTTCTGTCCTCTAGAATGACTTAAGAAAAAATACTTTTGAATAAAACAGAAAACATAGATTATGAGCTTTAAACTCTAAATGACCTTTTCTAAATATCTTGGAGTAATGAAATATAAAACTGACCAGAATTTAATTTTTGGAGCATTGATATTTGAAATATAAATTTACACTTTTCACAAGAACCTCAAAAATGATTTATTGAGTATTTATAAATTCTTTACTGATCATTACACACATGCAGAGAAAACTTCCGTTTAAAACTTCAGAGTAAACGGCTTCGAGTTTTGTGAATAGACTCTGTATGTAGATAGCGGTCTTTCATGCCTGATCATGAAATGTTTTAAGGTAGCATATCACACATTTAATCAAAATGATGGTCACTTTTTTCAGACATATAATGTTTTAACATACATCAAACAAAGTCTAAAGAAATCCCAGCTTTCAGTATTTCTCATAGATAGTTGGGGCTTGTGATACCAGTACAGGTAAGACTCCTAAAGACCACAGACTCAGTTTCTTTGAGCAAACTCATCAGCTGAATGCATCAAATATAAATATCAAGCAGTTAAAAAGTGACCCTAATTTAAAGCTCACATTTTTTTGTGAGCTTTAAATTAGCCTTTTTAACTTATGTAACTTATATCAACCTTTTGATATAAGTTACATAAGTTAAGCCTTTTGTAACTTATATCAACAGTTTCCTTTAAATGGATACCATTTAAAAGGACAACCTGAATTAAATATAGACCTTAATGTATGTTTGTTGGTTTTGCACACCCATCCACACCAAGATTATTTTATGCTAATATTGTATATGTGAACTAACAGCAATGCCAACACAACAGCTATTATATTAAGGCGTACCTGTCTAAAAAGCGCAGTCTGCTGTTTGTACAGTATTTGATAACAGTATCGGTTTACTTTACTATGACACAACAGCATGACATCTGTCAAATAAATATTTCGGGGTGGTAGGATGCTGACATTAAACAAACACAAGAGTGAAATGAACATGTTCAAACATGCAATGTTTGTCACACATGTTTGCTGTGTATCCAGAAAGATCCGCAACTAAACTGGACTCATTACAGTTGTCAAACAGACCAACAAAAAGCTCATAATACATTTTGCTAACATTACCGTTAACATGGCCCTTGGTTTCTATGAGTGCTTGGATGTTTTAGGGTGAGCAATCTAAGAATGGACAAATAAGATCAGGCCAGAAGTATCCAAACACTGTCAGATTTCTTCCATAAATGCAAATTTTCTGTAACTAAATATATTAATTTATTTATTGAATGACGTACAAATATATAAATATACAGTACATATATGAATATTTATCAAATATGATGATCATTGGTGTTTTAAGTTTATACATATTATTTTTACATAGTATTACTTTATACAAAAGCAGCTAATCTTGCTGAAAGCGCATATAGTCCAGAATGTAAAAAAAGAGATTCTCGTGTTGTGCAAGAGTCACATCCTTGTCTACTTCAAACAAAAGACAAATGCATCACTGTTGTGTGACAGAATGTGGTACTCATCCTTTAAATAAACTGTTTCATCTCAAACACCAATGATGACATTCAATATTTATTAGTTTATTTAGACCCGAGGCAACAGTCAAGCATCGGTTCCACCCTCTGATCACAAACTACTTTCCACCAAAGCAAACCGAAGCCATTATAAAAAGGTAAGAGCAGACAGATATGGCACATTACACTGAGAAGAGCACGGACGTCATCTCCATGGGGACTGCCAGGAAGTCCCATCTCAGGATGCTGAAATGGGCCATACTACTAATGTGGCTAAAGGCAATACATGCAGGTTAGCAGACTAAACCCAAGAAATTTTTTTAATTCACTCCTATTTCAAGAAAATCTCAAATGTCTTGGGGAAAATTAAAATAATGATTAAATATAAAATACTTATCTCTTTCTATCTATATAGACTTTTTAGACGACTACGATGAGTCTACACAAGTCATCGATTGGCCAACAACAGGTAATTTATTATTTGTGTTATAAATTAATGATTGATTTTTAAAGGTTTGTAATTTTAAAAGCTCTTTAAAAAAGACTTCAGCTATAATATCAGAGCTTTAGAAATATGTTTTAAGTATGATTATTAAACTTGAAATTCTTTAGACCTTCTTAAAATATAAAAAAAATATTCAAATTCCAAAAAAGAAGTCAAAATAAATTTGAACAAACTGTTCATTAAAGTCTTTATAGTCTTCAAAAATGACAAGTAAACCTCATAAACTTTGATAAGTTAACTGTTCATACAATTCAGAACGGCAGATTACTACACGAGTCACGACATTTAACTAAAACATTTTGTTTATTTTGGGCTACAAGAATACTAAATAATTATTTTATTAATATGATTGCCTTTTAGTATGTGGCAAAAACTGTTTTTTTTTTGTTCTATTTTTAGTTCTGCCCAGCATGCCAACTGTAGTGATAACAACAGGTATTAAAACCAACTTCTTACAACATTTTTTGTTTATGTTAATATTTACTTATAAATATTAATTATTTATAAATTTATAAATACTTATAAATATTTAATATTTACTAAAACTCCCATATTAATTTCAAGAACATTTTCTCCTGATTCAGCTGAAGAGAATGCAGGTCACCCATCCACAATCTGCAGCACTTGGGGAAATTTCCACTTTAAGACATTTGATGGTCATTTCTTTCAAATTGCTGACACATGTAACTACGTTCTGGCAGTGATGTGTGACACCACCATTTCTGATTTTAACATTCAAATGCAAAGAAAGATGGTAAACGGCTCAGTTACTTTCAGCTCAGTCACAATAAATCTGGAAGGGACAGTCATCAAAATCAGTGACGGTCACATCTTCATGGACAACCAAGTGTGAGTTTATCATTTTCTTAGAATAGCAGACATTCTTAAAGGTGTAAATCTTTGTTGTGTTACTTTATTGCAATGTTAAAGTTATGGTGATATTAAAATTATTATGCAAACACCATTAGTGACATTATATACTAATGTTTAGTGGATTGTGGGTTGTTTTGTATTTGTCTGAATGACGTTTGTGGGTTGTTTTGAAAGTAAAGACGGGTTAACCTAAACCTCTCCAAAAATTGACAAAAATTCTTCCTGCAGGGTGTCCATTCCGATTAATCAGAACGGAATTAAAATTCAGGGAACCTCATCGAGTGCGAAGATCTCCAGACTTGGAGTGACTGTCTTTTGGGAAGAGGAAGACCACTCTGTATTGGTACGTTTTTTTAAGTAACCATAATCTGTTCCGATCACCCCAATATTTGCATTATCAACATTTTGCATGACTGGCCAAATAAAATCTGTGAAACTGATTTGACAAAATCTGTTTACCATGGTAAAGAAAAGTGATCTTTATCTCACATGCTGATCTGTCTGATCACAGTGCAGGAGAACTCCGGTTCCTCAGGTCCTATCAATGATTAACAATAACAACTTAAACATCAAGCAGGATTTCAGTTAAATTGTAAAATCAATTACAATTATTACAGGTCAATAAAATTTTTATGTATTTGAAAGTCTACTGTGAAATCTGTCCTGAGGAAGCAGGACAATTGTGTCTGTGAATCTATCCTCAAATTTATTTTGAGCTAAAATTAGACCAAATTTTAGCTAAAAAATTAGCATTTTTTTAATAAATTATATTTATATTTCTAACATGACTTTGTTGTTTTCCCCAAGATTGAACTTGCTGAGAAGTACAGAGGCCAGACCTGTGGACTCTGTGGAGACTTCAATGGCAACAAGATGAATGACATCACCGGTAAATCTGATAATCAAGTCCCACAGCAACCTAGCAAAAACACCTGTTCAGGGCCAAGTTATGCATTTAGCAGACACTTTTATCCAAAGTTAGTCACAGCACATCTAGGTTTCAGATTATATCAGTACATTCATTCTTTTAGGTTTCGAACCCCTGACCCTAACATAGCTAGCACAAAGTACACAAGACATGACATGTGACTGTATGAATTTCTCTCAGGTCAAGACGCATGGAGGGTTTCCACATCAACTGAACCATGTAAAGAGGTTCCACTTAACCCCAAGGATGCATGTGAAAAAAAGGTAAAATAACAAAATCAGGCTAATTAGTCAGTAATTAGTTCAACAGAACTAGAAACACAAAAGAAAACTTACCCTTTACATTGTCCCCTCGTGTGATTAGTTGAAACACTGTGATGAGTCCTGATGAGTCTGAGTCCTTTGAAATATGTTTTATCCTCCAGGTGGACATCTGTCTGCAGTATCTCAGCAGCCCAGGGTTCGATGACTGTCGGAGTGTGCTGGACATGGCTTCATTTGAAAAAGCCTGTGCGAATGACCTGTGTCAATGTCATGGCAACCAGGACTGTGTCTGCAACACGCTCACAGAACTCTCACGACAGTGCGCGCATGCTGGAGGAAGACCAGGAACATGGAGAACAGAGCAGCTCTGTCGTGAGTAGGGTTTCTAGACAGCAATACATGTTACTACAGCATTGCAGCAATGATGACATACAGTGTGTCTGATATACTGTTATGTGTTGCTGAGCAGCAAAGACATGTGCACTGAACAAGGTTTACATGGAGTGTGGCGGCCCGTGTAAGAACACCTGCTCTGATCCAGATGGAAGTCTGTTGTGTACAGATCACTGTGTGGATGGATGTTTCTGTCCTAACGGTGAGATTTCATTTGGAACAATAGAAAAACCTGTGATACCAGCCTACACATTAAAACCGTTTTATTTTTCCCCAAATGAACCTCATAAATCGTTTTGCCTTGTTTTAAAGGCACTGTGGAAGACAACATTGGTAACAGTGGTTGCGTCCCTGCAAACGACTGCCCGTGTGTTCACGACGGCACAATATACAAAACTGGAGATTCATATGAACAGGCATGTAAAACATGGTAAGTCAATATAACAGCACACACATGTAGCAGAGACTCAACCGGAAGAGATTCTCCCGTGATAACACTGCTCCTGCACTGTGACAGTGTGTGTACCGCTGGGTTCTGGAGCTGTACGGTTCTAGAATGTTCTGGAATCTGCTCTGTTGTGGGAGGGTCTCACATCACCACATATGATGGGAAAAGCTTCACTTTCAGTGGCAACTGTGAATACATCCTTACTAAGGTCTGTGACTGTCACTACAACAAATGCACCTCAACTAGTACACTTAACTAGTACCTAAACTTACTGAAATCACAAATGGTCTTGTGTTTTTATTTCAGTACTCTAATGACAGTGATATTGCGGTGTTGGGAAATCTGGCAAAGTGTGACGTCACACGGTCAGACACCTGTTTAAACTCTGTTACTCTGATCATGCTGGGAACAAGACTGACCACTGCAAGTCTTTAATTTTCATTTTTATATGCTAGCATATTTTCTTAATTTCTGTGTGTTCAATTCTAAGAACTAATAGCTTCAGCTAAATGCAGCTATGCTCAGAACAGCATACTAGCAGACTACTTGCTGCATGCTTCACAGTATACATGATACAGTATGTTGCATACTGTTTTTTAAAAGTAGCATGTACTGTAGTATGTGTGATGCCAAATGCAATAATTAGTGATTCAAAAGCAGTAAGCTACATTGTTGTCAGATGATTCCCTTTCCACTGTGCATTGTGGGATTGCGCAGCATGCTTTCAGTACACTGAATGTGCACACTGTGCTTTGTATGCATACTGCATTCTTCAGAAATAGTTTGAGTAATATAGTAGCATGCTATTCTGAACAAAGCCTGCACCAAAGCCTTTATTTTAAAACAATATTTCTATCTCCTGCTCTTCATTGGTGATTAAATTTTGTTTTTCTGTTGTTTTTAAAACAGATTAGTTTTTCTTCCAGTGGGGCTGTCACAGTAAATGGAATCGGTCCCAATGGGTTTCCTGTTTTCACAGGTGGGTTGTCATTTAACCTCAAGACTAAACTGCATTTCTCTCTTAAATACTCATCAAGTGATCAAGTGACCATTTCATTTCTTACCTATACATTTCTTTGTCACAGATGGTGTGGTGATCTTCCAGCCCTCATCTTCCTACATTATTGCTGATTTAAAGGGTCTTCGTCTAGAGATTCAGTTGTCACCCGTCATGCAGCTGTATATTGTAGCCAGCACTACAGAGAAAGGCAAATTAAGCGGTAAGTGGTCCATTTAATGAAGCTGTCACAATGTATTGTGCGCTTTGCAAACTGTATTTTATTGTTTACCATGTTTCTCTCAGGTCTGTGTGGGAACTATAACGATGTCCAATCAGATGATTTCAAAACTGAATCTGGCATCATTGAGGGAACATCAACATCCTTTGTCAACTTTTGGAAGAAAAACCCATACAGTTGTCCAGATATTGAAAACACTTTTGACAGCCCCTGCAGTTTAAGTGTGGACACAGGTACTTGCTGTATGGCAAATATTATGCTGTGTGCTACATTAAATCTTGGGCAGCAGTTTCACTCATACAAGATCAAATCCTATTTAAATGAATGAGGCATGACAGATATCTCTAAAATCACAGGCAAATGTAACAATTAAACATGTATTTCCAGCCAGCTATTAAACCAGACTTCAGCTGTACCATAACTTCAGCATCAAGCTCAAATTGCTTAAAACACAAGGTTGCTCCAGCTACTGTATATATGCAAAGGCTGACACATACCTCACAACACTCCTTACACAGCCCCTCACCCACAGAACCATACATGCTGCATGGGAAGGGGGGGGGTTAATTTAGAGGAAAACATAATTTTTTTCATTCTTGTTCATTTAGAGAGACTGGCAAAGGATTGGTGCTCCCGTCTCACAAACCCAGAAGGACCCTTCTTCAAATGTCATTCAGAAATATGTCCTAATATGTATTACCAGGTAAGTCTTTAGCACACAAAAGCATGAATAAATAATATATGACTGATATATAACTGACTTATATAAGGCTCACCTTCATGTCTGCAGAGGTGCGTTTATGACACCTGTAAGTGCACTGATATTGGGAAGTGCATGTGCGCAGCCCTGTCTGCCTACGCTCACGCATGTGCCGCCAGAGAGGTAGTTATCCAGGGCTGGATGGACTCACATCCATGTGGTGAGATGTATTAATGTGATAATACTAACTAATTATTACTAATAATACTAATTAATAAAATAAAGTTTCTGTATAAAGTATTGACTTTTCTGTTCTGGCACTGGACAGTTTGCCATCAGTTTAATTCAGATGAATTTGACAGCAGTTTTAGACCACCACAATAAAAACTGATCATGTCTTTCTCCATCTGCACAGTATCCGAGTGTTCAAAGAACATGAAGTACTCCTACAACGTGACCAGCTGTCGCAACACCTGTCGCTCTCTCAGCGGGAAAGACTACAGCTGCAAGGTGTCCTTCACACCTGTAGATGGCTGTGTCTGTCCCGAGGGCACCTACATCAACGATGAAGGCAACTGTGTTCATGCGAACGAGTGTCCTTGTTACTATGACAACCAGGTCATAAACCCATTGGGAACAACCTTCATAGATGGCACTACATGGTACGTGAGTTCCACTTTTCACACCCACTGCGTTGTTGATAGAAACCCTGCAGTAACCCTTGATAACCTCAGTGTTTAACTCATGATTTGCAAAAATTTGTCATTACAGTACCTGCAGTTTTGGCAAATTACACTGCTCTATCCAGAAAGGTGAGCTCCATCCAGTTTCACTAAAAACTAGCTAGTCAAAAAGTGAATCTTGAGACATCACTGAGTAAATTCTGGTATGGTGTATACTTGTTTTACGCTCCTCAACCATCTCAGCTTTTCTGCTTTTAGACTGTGTGGCACCAATGACCTATGTCAACTGCTCACATAGTGAACTTGGAAAGAAAGGCACAGAGTGTCAAAGGACGTGTCAGAACCAAGACCCAAACAACTGCGTGAGTTGAGACGGATGGATGGTTTAATGTACAGATGGATGTACAGATGTTGACTGCACTGTATTATACTGGCTGCTGGTTCTGAATCAGGTTCTCTACATTTGACCTTCCTGGTTTGTTTTGGCTACAGGTGAGCACTGGGTGTGTATCAGGGTGTATGTGTCCAAATAACCTTCTAGCTGATGGTAAAGGTGGGTGTGTGGAGAAGGAAAATTGCCCCTGTGTCCACAATGGCTTGTCTTACTCACCTGGGGAGAAGATTCAAGATGAATGTAACACCTGGTGAGCTTTTCATACACTGTATCAGTATTGTATCGAAGCAGAAGGACACGCACATCAAAATGTAGCTGTGATTTTTACCACATACTCACATGCTTGCCAGTAACTTGCAAGGTTTGCAAAAGGCTCAGTTGGTCTTTGTTTCTCAGCACATGCTCAAAGGGGACATGGACATGCACAGATAAGGACTGTTACGGCACTTGCACCATCTATGGAGAAGGTCATTTCATGACTTTTGATGGAAAGAAATATTCTTACCATGGAGGCTGTGAATACATCTTGGCACATGTATGTTTTCATCCACTTTATACTGGTTTTGGGTTATTTAAAGGATTGATTCACCTGTTAATGTAAATTCTGTTGTTATTTACCCAACCTTATGTCATAACAAACCTGTATGATTTTCTTTTGCCAAATGCTGCCATTGCTCTTTTTTGGCATTGCGCTGTCCATATGAATTCTGAAGTTAGCTGACAGCGCTGTGTAACGAACAGACAAAAAAAAAATTAACAAAAAATTCAGATAATGATCCTGAATATTACATAAGTCGTATGGAGTTTTATGGCACTTTTATGGTGCTTTTTTGTCATTTAAGCAATACCTATTCACTTTTACTGTATTAAAAAACATCGCTATCGGCAAAGCATCAGCTAAATTTTGCTTTCTGCAAAAGAACAAAAATCATAATTAGATCAAAACGAGTGTGTGTGTGTGTGGGGTGGGGGTGGGGGTGAACTGTCCCTTTAAAATCACACAACTGTCAACATGTTTTATCAAGTCCAAAGGAATTAAACTTGACCCGAGTCTGACCTAACACAATTTATGTGCAAAACCACTCAGGATTTCTGCAATATGGAGCAGAGTCCATATGCATTCCGCCTTGTAACAGAGAACATTCCCTGTGGCACCACAAACTCCATCTGTTCCAAATCCATCAATCTTTTCTTTGGGGTAAGATTATTTCACTGTTCTAAGTCTTAACAAGCAAGTTAAAATCTTAACATTTGCAATATTCCATTAATTATACCCTTCATGCAAATATTGTTAACAACTTGCTCATTTGATCACTTACTATTCAAATCCTGCAGAAATACAAGGTGATTTTATCTGAAGCAGATGGAGTTAAAGTAGTTGAAAGCAATGGAACCGATTACCAGTATCAGATCCATTCTGTGGGAATACACATTGTCATAGAAGTCAGAAACCTGTTAAACTTAATCTGGGACAGCAAAACAAGCCTGATGCTCCAACTCCATCCCAAACTGAAGGTACACGACCCAAATATACACACAAGAACACATGAGAACTTCCACTCACCTCAACATCCATTTGATCTCTACGACAGGGCAAGGTGTGTGGACTGTGCGGAAACTTTGACGGTAACGCGAATAACGACTTTGTGAAGCACGATGGAGAAGAAGTCACTGATGCAGTGGTGTTCGGGAGCAGCTGGAAGGTGATTCCCAGCTGTCCGGAAGTGGTCAATTTGATGAATCCTTGTGAGAGAAATCCACACCGCAGTGCCTGGGCTGTTAAACAATGCAGCATTATCACAAGCAATGTCTTCAAAGACTGCCATTCACATGTATGTAACATTGTTTTTATTTTTTATTAAGTGTGATTGAGTCCTGGTATTTGTTCTATGCCTGAAATACAAATGTTTTGAATTTGCTTATGTTTAACAACTGAATGTGATGCATCTAGTATAGTTACCATAGTAACACTGACAAGTTCACCATATCTGATGTCTCTTCTCCAGGTGGACTCTGCTTCATACTATGATGCCTGTGTAAAGGACACCTGTGCATGTGACACTGGAGGTGACTGCGATTGTTTCTGTACTGCAGTGGCTGCTTACGCTGCTGAATGCCGTAAGAAAGAAGTTTGCGTGGCATGGCGAAGTCCAGACATTTGTCGTAAGTGTCAAAACTGCTATCAGGGAAATTTGTATAGTAGTCACTAACACTGGATGTCCATATCACAAAGGTTTGCTACAACTATATGATTTTAGTACTTCTAAAATTGAGAGTGCACTGGCATGCAGCGATGTATGCAAGATGGCCAGCAAACCATGACGCACTTTTAGCAAACTAATGTGAGAAAAAGTCAGACTGAGATGCCCGCAGTGACATCAAATTTGTTTTTATGCACTGCAACAGCACAACATGGCTGTTTGCCTTTAGAAATTGCAGTGATTCTGGAATATAAAATGTGTGATGGCAATAGAATTTGCATTTATTATATTTATCAATATTAAAATGAATTTATCATATTATTTAGCAAATAACAGCAATCCCATTTTTCTGCAATATCATAAGCCCTAACTCTAACTAATCATACAGCCCTAACTAATAATTTTAGTGAATTCTCTCCTTGAAACTAAAACCAAAATATGAAACATTATGTGATATTTGATGGGTAAATAAGCCAACACAATAAAACTGCACTGTATAGAACCTGACATAAAACTGATAGTCTCCCATATACAAACCTCTAAAAAAATGTTCAGAGACTCAGAATTGTCTATAAGTGAATTAGCTTCTATACATTTTCTACTATAAATATAAGTACAGACTGAACTGATTGTTTTTGCAGCTGTATTCTGTGACTACTATAACAACCCACAGACGGAATGTGAGTGGCACTATAAAACCTGTGGTTCGACCTGCATGAAAACCTGCAGAAACCCATCGGGAACCTGCTCCAATCAAATTCCACTCCTAGAGGGTACTGCATTTTTAAATGTCTAAAACCATGCTTTACACAGTATGTAGACATATAAAGACACCATAAATGCTACAATTTACTGTTTCTTTTTAATTCAGCCAAATAACTATAATATTCATCTGGCTCTTTAATTACTTGCACAGGGTGTTTTCCTCAGTGCCCTCCAAACAGGCCATTTTTAAAAGAGGAAACCAGAAAATGTGTTACAACGGAAGACTGCGCCCCTGTGTGTGTTTATGATGGCAATGAGTTCAAAACTGGAGAACAAGTATACCATACCACAGATGGATATGGCATATGTTTCACTGCTGTTTGTGGATCAGATGGGACAATAATTAGAAACATTGAAAAATGCACAACAACAGCTCAACCGTTTACTTTCATTCCAACTGAACCAGCTACAAGACCATCAACAAAAGCAACAACACAGCCATCAACAGTCACTGAAACTACTGGTGCACCTCCAACTACAGGACCATCAACAGAAGGAACAACACAGCCATCAACAGTCACTGAAACTACTGGTGCACCTCCAACTACAGGACCATCAACAGAAGGAACAACACAGCCATCAACAGTCACTGAAACTACTCGTGCACCTCCAACTACAGGACCATCAACAGAAGGAACAACACAGCCATCAACAGTCACTGAAACTACCGGTGCACCTCCAACTACAGGACCATCAACAGAAGGAACAACACAGCCATCAACAGTAACTAAAACTACCGGTGCACCTCCAACAACAGGACCATCAACAGAAGGAACAACACAGCCATCAACAGTCACTGAAACTACTGGTGCACCTCCAACTACAGGACCATCAACAGAAGGAACAACACAGCCATCAACAGAAACTACTGGTGCACCTCCAACTACAGGACCATCAACAGAAGGAACAACACAGCCATCAACAGTCACTGAAACTACTGGTGCACCTCCAACTACAGGACCATCAACAGAAGGAACAACACAGCCATCAACAGAAACTACTGGTGCACCTCCAACTACAGGACCATCAACAGAAGGAACAACACAGCCATCAACAGTCACTGAAACTACCGGTGCACCTCCAACTACAGGACCATCAACAGAAGGAACAACACAGCCATCAACAGTCACTGAAACTACTGGTGCACCTCCAACTACAGGACCATCAACAGAAGGAACAACACAGCCATCAACAGTCACTGAAACTACTGGTGCACCTCCAACTACAGGACCATCAACAGAAGGAACAACACAGCTATCAACAGTCACTGAAACTACTGGTGCACCTCCAACTACAGGACCATCAACAGAAGGAACAACACAGCCATCAACAGAAACTACTGGTGCACCTCCAACTACAGGACCATCAACAGAAGGAACAACACAGCCATCAACAGTCACTGAAACTACTGGTGCACCTCCAACTACAGGACCATCAACAGAAGGAACAACACAGCCATCAACAGTCACTGAAACTACTGGTGCACCTCCAACTACAGGACCATCAACAGAAGGAACAACACAGCCATCAACAGAAACTACTGGTGCACCTCCAACTACAGGACCATCAACAGAAGGAACAACACAGCCATCAACAGTCACTGAATCTACAGGTGCACCTCCAACTACAGGACCATCAACAGAAGGAACAACACAGCCATCAACAGTCACTGAAACTACTGGTGCACCTCCAACTACGGGACCATCAACAGAAGGAACATCACAGCCATCAACAGTCACTGAAACTACTGGTGCACCTCCAACTACAGGACCACCAACAGAAGGAACAACACAGCTATCAACAGTCACTGAAACTACAGGTGCACCTCCAACTACAGGACCATCAACAGAAGCAACAACACAGCCATCAACAGTCACTGAAACTACTGGTGCACCTCCAACTACAGGACCACCAACAGAAGGAACAACACAGCCATCAACAGTCACTGAAACTACTGGTGCACCTCCAACTACAGGACCATCAACAGAAGGAACAACACAGCCATCAACAGAAACTACTGGTGCACCTCCAACTACAGGACCATCAACAGAAGCAACAACACAGCCATCAACAGTCACTGAAACTACAGGTGCACCTCCAACTACAGGACCATCAACAGAAGGAACAACACAGCCATCAACAGTCACTGAAACTACCGGTGCACCTCCAACTACAGGACCATCAACAGAAGGAACAACACAGCCATCAACAGTCACTGAAACTACCGGTGCACCTCCAACTACAGGACCATCAACAGAAGGAACAACACAGCCATCAACAGTCACTGAAACTACTGGTGCACCTCCAACTACAGGACCATCAACAGAAGGAACAACACAGCCATCAACAGTCACTGAAACTACTGGTGCACCTCCAACTACAGGACCATCAACAGAAGGAACAACACAGCCATCAACAGTCACTGAAACTACTGGTGCACCTCCAACTACAGGACCATCAACAGAAGGAACAACACAGCCATCAACAGTCACTGAAACTACTGGTGCACCTCCAACTACAGGACCATCAACAGAAGGAACAACACAGCCATCAACAGTCACTGAAACTACTGGTGCATCCAACTACAGGACCATCAACAGAAGGAACAACACAGCCATCAACAGTCACTGAAACTACTGGTGCACCTCCAACTACAGGACCATCAACAGAAGGAACAACACAGCCATCAACAGTCACTGAAACTACTGGTGCACCTCCAACTACAGGACCATCAACAGAAGGAACAACACAGCCATCAACAGTCACTGAAACTACAGGTGCACCTCCAACTACAGGACCACCAACAGAAGGAACAACACAGCCATCAACAGTCACTGAAACTACAGGTGCACCTCCAACTACAGGACCATCAACAGAAGCAACAACACAGCCATCAACAGTCACTGAAACTACTGGTGCACCTCCAACTACAGGACCACCAACAGAAGGAACAACACAGCCATCAACAGTCACTGAAACTACTGGTGCACCTCCAACTACAGGACCATCAACAGAAGGAACAACACAGCCATCAACAGAAACTACTGGTGCACCTCGAACTACAGGACCATCAACAGAAGCAACAACACAGCCATCAACAGTCACTGAAACTACAGGTGCACCTCCAACTACAGGACCACCAACAGAAGGAACAACACAGCCATCAACAGTCACTGAAACTACTGGTGCACCTCCAACTACAGGACCATCAACAGAAGGAACAACACAGCCATCAACAGTCACTGAAACTACTGGTGCACCTCCAACTACAGGACCATCAACAGAAGGAACAACACAGCCATCAACAGAAACTACTGGTGCACCTCCAACTACAGGACCATCAACAGAAGGAACAACACAGCCATCAACAATCACTGAAACTACTGGTGCACCTCCAACTACAGGACCATCAACAGAAGGAACAACACAGCCATCAACAGTCACTGAAACTACCGGTGCACCTCCAACTACAGGACCATCAACAGAAGGAACAACACGCCATCAAAAAAACAGTCACTGAAACTACAGGTGCACCTCCAACTACAGGACCATCAACAGAAGGAACAACACAGCCATCAACAGTCACTGAAACTACTCGTGCACCTCCAACTACAGGACCATCAACAGAAGGAACAACACAGCCATCAACAGTCACTGAAACTACAGGTGCACCTCCTACTACAGGACCATCAACAGAAGGAACAACACAGCCATCAACAGTCACTGAAACTACTGGTGCACCTCCAACTACAGGACCATCAACAGAAGCAACAACACAGCTATCAACAGTCACTGAAACTACTGGTGCACCTCCAACTACAGGACCATCAACAGAAGCAACAACACAGCCATCAACAGTCACTGAAACTACAGGTGCACCTCCAACTACAGGACCATCAACAGAAGGAACAACACAGCCATCCACAGAAACTACAGGTGCACCTCCTACTACAGGACCATCAACAGAAGGAACAACACAGCCATCAACAGTCACAGAAACTACCGGTGCACCTCCAACTACAGGACCATCAACAGAAGGAACAACACAGCCATCAACTGTCACAGAAACTACTGGTGCACCTCCAACTACAGGACCATCAACAGAAGGAACAACACAGCCATCAACAGTCACAGAAACTACAGGTGCACCTCCAACTACAGGACCATCAACAGAAGGAACAACACAGCCATCAACACTCACAGAAACTACTGGTACACCTCCTACTACAGGACCATCAACAGAAGGAACAACACAGCCATCCACAGAAACTACTGGTGCACCTCCAACTACAGGACCATCAACAGAAGCAACAACACAGCCATCAACAGTCACTGAAACTACAGGTGCACCTCCAACTACAGGACCATCAACAGAAGGAACAACACAGCCATCAACAGTCACTGAAACTACCGGTGCACCTCCAACTACAGGACCATCAACAGAAGGAACAACACAGCCATCAACAGTCACTGAAACTACTGGTGCACCTCCAACTACAGGACCATCAACAGAAGGAACAACACAACCATCAACAGTCACTGAAACTACTGGTGCACCTCCAACTACAGGACCATCAACAGAAGGAACAACACAGTCATCAACAGAAACTACTGGTGCACCTCCAACTACAGGACCATCAACAGAAGGAACAACACAGCCATCAACAGTCACTGAAACTACTGGTGCACCTCCAACTACAGGACCATCAACAGAAGGAACAACACAGTCATCAACAGAAACTACTGGTGCACCTCCAACTACAGGACCATCAACAGAAGGAACAACACAGCCATCAACAGTCACTGAAACTACTGGTGCACCTCCAACTACAGGACCATCAACAGAAGGAACAACACAGCCATCAACAGAAACTACTGGTGCACCTCCAACTACAGGACCATCAACAGAAGGAACAACACAGCCATCCACAGAAACTACTGGTGCACCTCCAACTACAGGACCATCAACAGAAGGAACAACACAGCCATCCACAGAAACTACTGGTGCACCTCCAACTACAGGACCATCAACAGAAGCAACAACACAGCCATCAACTGTCACAGAAACTACTGGCGTACCTCCAACTACAGGACCATCAACAGAAGGAACAACACAGCCATCAACAGTCACTGAAACTACCGGTGCACCTCCAACTACAGGACCATCAACAGAAGGAACAACACAGCCATCCACAGTCACTGAAACTACCAGTGCACCTCCAACTACAGGACCATCAACAGAAGCAACAACACAGCCATCAACTGTCACAGAAACTACTGGCGTCTCCAACTACAGGACCATCAACAGAAGGAACAACACAGCCATCAACAGTCACTGAAACTACCGGTGCACCTCCAACTACAGGACCATCAACAGAAGGAACAACACAGCCATCCACAGTCACTGAAACTACCAGTGCACCTCCAACTACAGGACCATCAACAGAAGGAACAACACAGCCATCAACTGTCACAGAAACTACGGGCGTACCTCCAACTACAGGACCATCAACAGAAGGAACAACACAGCCATCAACAGTCACTGAAACTACCGGTGCACCTCCAACTACAGGACCATCAACAGTAGGAACAACACAGCCATCAACTGTCACAGAAACTACGGGCGTACCTCCAACTACAGGACCATCAACAGAAGGAACAACACAGCCATCAACAGTCACTGAAACTACCGGTGCACCTCCAACTACAGGACCATCAACAGAAGGAACAACACAGCCATCCACAGAAACTACTGGTGCACCTCCAACTACAGGACCACCAACAGAAGGAACAACACAGCCATCAACAGTCCCTGAAACTACTGGTGCACCTCCAACTACAGGACCACCAACAGAAGGAACAACACAGCCATCAACAGTCACTGAAACTACTGGTGCACCTCCAACTACAGGACCATCAACAGAAGGAACAACACAGCCATCAACAGTCACTGAAACTACTGTTGCACCTCCAACTACAGGACCATCAACAGAAGGAACAACACAGCCATCAACAGTCACTGAAACTACTGGTGCACCTCCAACTACAGGACCATCAACAAAAGCAACAACACAGCCATCAACTGTCACAGAAACTACTGGTGCACCTCCAACTACAGGACCATCAACAGAAGCAACAACACAGCCATCAACAGTCATTGGAACTACTAGTGCACCTCCAACTACAGGACCATCAACAGAAGGAACAACACAGCCATCAACAGTTACAGAAACTACTGGTGCACCTCCAACTACAGGACCATCAACAGAAGCAACAACACAGCCATCAACAGTCATTGAAACTACTCGTGCACCTCCAACTACAGGACCATCAACACAAGCAACAACACAGCCATCAACAGTCACTGAAACTACTGGTGCACCTCCAACTACAGGACCATCAACAGAAGCAACAACACAGCCATCAACAGTCATTGAAACTACTGGTGCACCTCAAACTACAGGACCATCAACAGAAGGGACAACACAGCCATCAACTGTCACAGAAACTACTGGCGCACCTCCAACTACAGGACCATCAACAGAAGGGACAACACAGCCATCAACTGTCACAGAAACTACTGGCGCACCTCCAACTACAGGACCATCAACAGAAGGAACAACACAGCCATCAACTGTCACAGAAACTACTGGCGCACCTCCAACTACAGGACCATCAACAGAAGGAACAACACAGCCATCAACTGTCACAGAAACTACTGGTGCACCTCCAACTACAGGACCAACAACAGAAGGAACAACACAGCCATCAACAGTCACTGAAACTACTCGTGCACCTCCAACTACAGGACCACCAACAGAAGGAACAACACAGCCATCAACAGTCACTGAAACTACTGGTGCACCTCCAACTACAGGACCATCAACAGAAGGAACAACACAGCCATCAACACTCACAGAAACTACCGGTGCACCTCCAACTACAGGACCATCAACAGAAGCAACAACACAGCCATCAACAGAAACTACTGGTGCACCTCCAACTACAGGACCATCAACAGAAGGAACAACACAGCCATCAACAGTCACAGAAACTACCGGTGCACCTCCAACTACAGGACCATCAACAGAAGGAACAACACAGCCATCAACAGTAACTGAAACTACCGGTGCACCTCCAACAACAGGACCATCAACAGAAGGAACAACACAGCCATCAACAGTCACTGAAACTACTGGTGCACCTCCAACTACAGGACCATCAACAGAAGGAACAACACAGCCATCAACTGTCACAGAAACAACGGGGGCCCCCCCAACTACAGGACCATCAACAGAAGGAACAACACAGCCATCAACAGTAACTGAAACCGTGCACCTCCAACAACAGGACCATCAACAGAAGGAACAACACAGCCATCAACAGTCACTGAAACTACTGGTGCACCTCCAACTACAGGACCATCAACAGAAGGAACAACACAGCCATCAACAGTCACTGAAACTACTGGTGCACCTCCAACTACAGGGCCATCAACAGAAGGAACAACACAGCCATCAACAGAAACTACTGGTGCACCTCCAACAACAGGACCATCAACAGAAGCAACAACACAGCCATCAACAGTCACTGAATCTACAGGTGCACCTCCAACTACAGGACCATCAACAGAAGCAACAACACAGCCATCAACAGTCACAGAAACTACAGGTGCACCTCCAACTACAGGACCATCAACAGAAGGAACAACACAGCCATCAACAGTCACTGAAACTACTGGTGCACCTCCAACTACAGGACCATCAACAGAAGGAACAACACAGCCATCAACAGTCACTGAAACTACCGGTGCACCTCCAACTACAGGACCATCAACAGAAGGAACAACACAGCCATCAACAGTCACTGAAACTACTGGTGCACCTCCAACTACAGGACCATCAACAGAAGGAACAACACAGCCATCAACAGTCATTGAAACCACTGGTGCACCTCCAACTACAGGACCATCAACAGAAGGAACAACACAGCCATCAACAGTCATTGGAACTACTCGTGCACCTCCAACTACAGGACCATCAACAGAAGGAACAACACAGCCATCAACAGTCACTGAAACTACCAGTGCACCTCCAACAGAAGGAACAACTTCAACTACTGGCATTGCTTCAACATCAATCACAGTAACTACTGCAATGACAAAAACAACAGAGTTCACAGTGCTCACAGGATCAACTACACCAATAATTCGTGCCACAACACCCCAAATAAAAGTTACAACGAGTTGTCATTGCACATTTGCAAATCAAACATTCTCACCAGGTAAATGCACCCTCATCAACAATTACTGTTTTTAATGTGCTGTTTGTAACTTGACAGTTTATTTTATCCATTCCATTAATTGTGCATTAATCACCCTGCGCTATCTATCCTACATAAATAGGGTCTTTGATATACAATCAAACTGATAAAGCAGGCTGGTGTTACTTGGCTTATTGCAACTCAGATTGTTTAACTGACGTAACAAAGAGACGGTGTGAAGAAACTATTGATTGCAACAAAGTTAACCGAAAGGTAACCTGAATTAAAATAAACAAATAGTACTTAACATGTAAATTCCCAAATACTTTAAGTAGTTACATTGACATGGTATGGTGATTCGATTCATTTGTAACAGAACGGAGAATCATGGACTGATGAATGCAGCATGCACAAATGCATTAATGGAGAGGTCATCTCAAACCCTGTACAGTGTGACAAAAATGATGACATTGTACCTACATGTGCCAATGGACTTGAACCTGAGAAGGTCTATTATAACAATGGCTGCTGCTCCAAATACGAATGTCCATGTAAGTTTACTTTTTTGTTCCTATAAAAAAGTTTACTTTTTTGTTCCTATTTTTGTTCCTGTTGTTTGGTTCTAAGCAAATAACAACAGTTGTTTGTAGCCACACTGTCTGTTTATCTCAGTTCAACTTGTTTTCTAAATCAACAGGTAGATGCAGAGGCTGGGGAGACCCTCATTACAGTTCATTTGATGGAACATATTATGCTTTCCAAGGAAACTGTACCTATGTGTTAGTCCAAGAAATTGTTCCAAAATACGATATCAGCATCCACGTTAAAAACTATTACTGTAATACTGCAAATAATTTTGCTTGCCCAGAGTATGTGCTCGTGAATTACAAAACCTATCAAATCAAGCTGACCAGCAACAGTGAAGTGATTCAGGTGAGTGAGCAGACTGCTGCAGACAACTGTAAATCCCCTAAAACAAATGTAGTACAAGACGTCGGAAAAACTGGAAAATAAACTTGTCATCATTTGCTCCATTTCGCTCCAAACGAGTAAGACTTTCCCTCTTCTGTGGAACACACATCTGCACCTCATTTAGTGATCCTAGTGTCCTTTCCGGCACACTGCAAAACACTTGAGAAACATTAGAATGTGAAGAAATGATAATATTTATTATAACTCATGAAGGTATTCTTACTTACAGGTCTATGTCAATGGTGTGGTGAAGACCCCAACATTCAGGAATGAAGACTTCATCATTACCTCCTCTGGCATGGCAGTGATTTTGAACATCCCTGCAATCAAAGCTGAAATTTTAGTTAACCATCAAGGCTTTGAGGTGAAACTTCCGTTCTCCTTGTTCAGTGGCAATACAGAGGGACAGTGTGGTGAGTACAGAGATCAGAGATCACTTCCACTGATAAATATAATGGAGATAAACAGACTTAGCCAGGTTTCAATCCATGTTTGCAAGTGCAACAACATTTACAGATTTATAATATGAATAAAAAACTTTGTTTGCTGCCTAAGGAATGTTACAGTTTACCCAAGTTTAACTGTATCATGTTTGGTGTTTAAGGTGTTTGTGACAACGACTCAACAAATGACTGCAGACGCCCTGATGGAAAAACTGACGAATCGTGCGCGCACATGGCTCAGCTGTGGGCTGACAGCTCAGACTGTGAAACGCCCCCACAGCCACCAGCTGAAACCCCTGCCCGCTGCACAGCACAAACCTGTGAGCTCATCAAGAGCGAGTAAGGCTTACACAACCGCACATCACTCACGTCAGTTTACAAACAAGGGCTCCACAATATTAAAATGAGATACATGTGGTATTCTAAGATCTAATGCTCTCATATTGTAAAATCAAATTAAATTATATTAAAAACATTTCAACACTGAAAATTATATTACCAACACACATTTCACATTCGTTCTGGGAAAAGAAACACATTCATACTAACAATCACAGGACTGCATTGAGCTAAAACTATGACTACACATAACTTTATGAAGTATTAAAATCCTTCAGTTACTGCAAATCACTGTGATCGGCATGTTTGCAATATTTTAATCATTTTGATATATTTTTTAGAAACAAATTCATCACGAAAGCACATGACAAACAAAAGTCCCGTGTTATTTAGTGAAACCTGTAACAGATTACCATTAAACTTTAGTTTACAGTGTTTCAGTTCAGTTGTTTACATTAACTATCTCATGTAATTCAGCTTGTTCAAGAAGTGCCATAAGATCATTCCCTACCAAAGCTATTATGAGGCGTGTAAATATGACGTGTGCAACAAGAAAACAGACTCGATGGCCTGCAGCAGTCTGGAGACTTACGCACGGCTGTGTGGTCAGGCCTCCATCTGTGTGGACTGGAGAAATGCAGCGGAACTCAAGGGACTCTGCGGTAAGAAAGCAGTATGAATCAACCATTCTCAACATTTCAATTAACATTTTACACAATCTTATATCAGTTATGCTACAACCCAACCCAAGTTCCATTCCAATTAAATGAATAAAGTTTTGATGCATAAACTTAAATTACAATAGTGTCTACAGGCACAATAAATATAACTTTCAGAGAGCACAGAGTGCTCAAAGCACTAACATTCCCACAGGCTCCCCTCTGAGCAAGTAAGTTAATCTAAATCTCCAATATAACGAAACACTTCACATCAACAGTCTTTCCATCTTGTTTAAAAACACGACACAACATTAAATACTAATTTACTATTTAGTAGTCAAAAGAAAGAATGAATAGAAAATCCACTGACGTCCAATTATCAGTCACGTAGAGACCAAACACACAAAAACATAAAAACACTCATGCATGTATCATGTTAAAGTCTGAACCGCTGTTTTGTGATAGATTACACATGTGCCGATCACAAAGTCTACAAGGCATGTGGGCCTAAAGTGGAAAAAACCTGCAATTCAAGGTAATCTTTCTCTACAACTGTGCATTCATACAAAATAACAGCCCAAAAATGTAATAAAGAATGCTCCAGAATTTACTGTATTTAACTGTCTTCATTCTACAACCAGATACAATGAATTGTTTGTGGAGAAAGACTGTCAAAGTGAACAAAGTGAACGAACTGACTGTCGTCAGACGTTTATGGAAGGCTGCTTCTGTCCAGATAACACATATCTGTTCAGTTCAACAACAGATACATGTACAGCTTACTGCGGTAAAAAAAAGTTGCTTTATTTAATTTTCGTTGTTTTATAATATTATTGCACCTTGATTTTTGTGTGTTTGCTTTCCGTTCCTCCAGACTGCATCGGCCCTGATGGATTACCTAGACAGGTATGAGTCAAAAAAATGGGATTTGAACATTGACACAGACTACTGCTAATAATCATAACTCACATTACACTAACGATCGCCAATGGATTTCCTCTCCTGTAGCCTGGAGATACATGGACCATTGAATGTATGAAGTATGAGTGTTCTAAAGAGAGCTTCGGTGTCATGAAAGAACCCGTTACCTGTCCACATACAGAACCCTGTGGTGAAGAATACAAAAAAACTCTAATCAACTGCTGTCCAACCTGTGGTAAGTTATGAGTACAAGACAACTAATGACTGACTGAAATTAAACAAAAGAATCAGATTAAACAGACCATAAAGCAAACCTGAAATCAAAATGAGTCTTCTTTCTAAAACATTGTAAATGCTTCAGATCACCTAATATTAACATTCAGCTGATATTTGAGCTGAATAGCTGTAAACCACAAAATGCAAGAAAACATTCAAGTCATTTAACATAAACGTGCCCCTCTCTCCCAACACAGAGTGCAATATGGAGCTGTGTCTCATGAAGAAATGTGATGTGGGGTACGAGTTTGCAGCAAATAAATCTGAGGACAGCTGCTGTCCACCCTGTGGTGCGTCTATGATCTCATTCACTAGTACATTTATTACACATTTAAACCTCAAAATCCAAGACATTTAACACAGGACCTTTACAGGGTTATAATTATGTGGATAACACTATATACAAAACTTACATTTTAGTTTAATTCGTTTATACATTTAATGTCTTAATTATTAAACAACTGTTTTATGTTCCTGATCAGTGCCCAAAGATGTCTGTGTGCACAACGGCAATGAATACACGGTGAGTACAAGAACGTTAATCCAGACCAACACAATGTTTATCTGGCAAACCAAACTATATATTAATATTTCTGACATTCTGTACTTTCTTCTGTCCTCCAGCCTGGTGTTACAATTCCCACAGATCCATGCACCAGCTGCAGATGTGAAATGGAGAAAGACCCAAAGACTAACTTACACATTGTTCAATGCTCTTCTAAGATGTGTGAGCCGTGCGGTGAGGTAAAACCACTGATTACAATTTACACGTCCAAAAACGCATGAGCTAGATAAACTAATAGTGACGGTGAACATCACACATCTGTTGATCATTAAATTTGAGATCTGTCGAGTCATGATCCATCATGAGATGAATCTAGTCCCGGTGACAGTTGTCTCTTAAAACCGCATGCTTGTTTTTGAACTCTGCAGGGCTTTGAGGAGGTGAAGGTTGAGGGAGAGTGCTGTCCAGATTGTAAGCCAATAGGATGCGTTTATGAAACCAATACCACTGTACAAACCCTCAAGGTACACTCTTACCTCGGTTGAGTTCCTCAACCTTCTGTTTCATCAAATACTCTTCTCTATTCTTCAGCCCTCTTCCGCTCTGACTCTCTTTTGTTCCAGGTTGGGGAAGTGCACAGCTCTGCGTGCGAGACTCTTACCTGCCGTGAGGTTGATGGCTCGTATTCTATAGAAAAGTTAATAACGAAATGCCCTGAATATAATCCTGATGACTGTGTGCCTGTAAGTAAAGTATCTGTGGTCTGTAGCTTAAGCACGAGTCTCTTGGAAACATTATTAGAATGCACGACATGTATTCCACTAATGTTTAACATAGAAAAGGTCAATAATATATGAAATCTTTGTTCTTATACAGGGAACTGAGAAATTGGATGCAGATGGATGTTGCAAGATCTGTAAGATTTAAACTTATTCCAATGTCCACTAACAGTGTTGTTTCAATGTAATATAATTGAATAATCATGACTATAGCATTCTCCAAACATATTCAAACATGCAAATATATCATTGCATGTTTATATATATATACTGCAATGAAATTCATGTTTTTAAGTGTGATTCAAACACCTTTTGGGGCATTTGTAACATATAACCCCCATATTTCTCTTTCCTATAGATTGAATCTATAGACTAAATTCTGTTAACAAATGTAAAATGTCAGTGCATCTAATGTTTCTTAGCTGAGACAATTACAAGGCTGCCTCTGTCTGTTAACTCAGGTGAGCACAAAAACTGCAAAGTTATCAAGAACACAGAGCACGTGCAAACAGATAACTGCATCTCCATTGAGCCTATAGAAGTGACGTCCTGCAGCGGCCAGTGTGACACACAATCAATGTGAGAACACGTTACACACCTATTAGTGCTCACTGCAACACACCCAACACGCTAAAAGATGAAACTACCTGAACCCTGTTCATCAGCCGCCACATTCTCATTCTTATAACACAGCTACTTAGCCAAACAGTTTGTTATTTGTGTTGACAACCAAGTTGCATGTGCAGCATATAAGGATGCTCACACTTTCTAATATCAATAACTGATGACTGTATAACACATCTGCCTCATACGATCACAACCCAACACACTCAGATAGAGCGATTCACTTATAAAAGCACAGCACTCGTCTGACTGCTGTTCTTCTGCAGGTATTCCATGGAGGCAAACACAATGTTGCACAAATGTTCCTGTTGCTGGGAGAGGAAAACCAGTCGTAAACAGGTGAAGCTGAAATGTGCAGACAACAGAGAGATCACTCATGACTATGTCCACATTGAGAGCTGTGAATGCACCCCAATCGAGTGTGAGAACTGGAAGACAGGTTGAGAGCAGCTCATAGCGTCTTATCGTCTGTGTAGCAGACTTGCTTTATTTCTGATTTAACATGACTCCGTAATGAAGGAATTTCTAGAAAATCTTTATGCTTTTATTTTGAGCATTTCGCTTTACTGCAAGTAAAATCTTTGTATCATTTCTATAATATGACTATATTATGTTTCCTTCCAAACTTTGATTCTTCTGTAATGTGTAATGAAATAATAATGACTTTTTAATGCATGTTGAACACAATAAAGTAATCAGATAGCAACAGTAAACGTTTACTGGAGTTTTTCACTGTATCAAGCGTGTCAATCCTCCAGCACACAGGAGGAACACAGGGGGCGCTATACTGCCAACATCCACAAACTCTCAATTACATCTCTGCTAATAACCATGACGTAAGGGACATCAGCCAATCAGTGATGACAATGACGTCAGTGGCGGGCTGTCAGTGTTTTACGACAGTCAATTACAGTTTACGTTGCACAGTTCCTTGCCACAATTTAAGTTTAAATTTCAATGTTTAATCTTATCCTTTAAAAAAGCTTCATTGGGCATACATAGCAGTGATGTTAGTCTCTGAAAATGTGATTGTAACTTAATTGTTGAAAGCCAACGAAATAATGTTTATTTAAGTCTTTATAATGATTTTTTTCATTAACATCGTATACCATCATCATTAGGTGTGCACAACAGTCATTACAATGCAAGTCTCATTTTAGTTGTTTAACCCTAAAAGCCAAACAATGACAACGCTAATATTTTAGATAATTTATTCATTTATTTTAGATCATATACAATATTACATGTCGCGACATCTTTTAAAAAATCTTAATCATAGTAAAACCTACATACAGTTTTCAACAAAGGTTTTGTTTAATGTAAAACATGTTAGCGGACAGGCTGTCGATTCATTAAACGATTTCCTTACAAATGTAGTTTATTTAGTCTAGTAAAGTTTCTCCAATGACATCCAAAATGTCAAAAATAAGATCTCTGTTCTCAGCATTAGACCATCACTAATCATAACCATAATGATTACAATAACGTCACAAATGAGTGATCTGCAGACCAATACAAAATATTAAACAAATACATGTACTTCAATCGCCAGTTTACCTGTTGGTAGAGGAGAAGTATTTCCGCCTTATCTTTATTCTTATGAGTATTCCACTCATATTTTGACATTAATTTTGTCACTTGGCGTTTAATAATTCTCTCCAAACTTGTTGCGACGGGTCTGATTCATTCTGTTGAATGAATATTACATTATTGTTGTGCATTATTAGGAAAAACACTGGATGAGTCTAGTCATTATTATAATAAGTTAGTGTGAAGAGGACGCTCAGCATCAAACGACTCTCTGACAGCCGCTTCCGCTCCTCCCGCAGCGGACGCGTTTAACAGCGCCACCCGCCGCCTACCCAGTGCGTTTCATGAGCTTTAAAAGTGCTGAAGTTAGTAACACTAATCACACAACTAATTAAAAAACAAACCAAACAATCCAACAATAATTAAAAAACAACAACAGAAACAGAAGATGGATAAAGTTCAGGCTGCACAACACATCACATTGCTTCTTACATTCTGCACTGCTCCAAGATAGTAAATGAGCTCAAAAACAAAGCACATAAAGTTTTGACTGTGGACAGCAAAACAAGTCTTCTTTTCTAAAGGTTTGTCATAAAAATAAGTTTATCTCAAGACATTTTATCTCAAGATAATATCAACCCCAGAAATCTCTTTAAAATGAACTTAGAAATCACACCAAACAATTTAGTACAAACACAATTAGAGATGACAAATTATTATTCAAATGCTCATCATACAAAACACACATCAATGTTTTTAAATATTTATAATTTCCCGTTACATGGAAATTGTCATTGTACCTACGTAAGACAAGCAGAAGAGCTCATTTTAATGACATCCCAAGCTACAAAAAATGGCTGGACTGATAGCCTCCACATAGCACGTATTGATCTCTTGGCTTTAACATACAACATAATGTGTTAATGCTCGTATTGACAACCATCGTTTCAAACATGAATTCGTACATGAAAAGTTCTCTGCGCGTTTTCTTCTTATTGCCACAGAGCGGCGCCTGCGTCGCGCACGAGCGCCGTCAGCGCGCTGCAGTCTCAGTCTCATTGCCACCGATCAACCGCGCGTTCACATTACAGGCTGATGCATTAAACTGCGTTTTTAAGAGCCTCTGGGTGCTGTACGCAAGTGTTTTGTTCATTGTAATTATAATAAAGCTCACCTCATTCAACTAAGTAAAGTTACACCCCCAGCAACTGAGTTCTACAGTTTTATTATATGCTTTTAATTCAGAAAGCTTCAGATTAGGTAAATCATTTTCTTTCCTTGTCTGTGCGGCCCTAGGAGTCAACTGAAAAGAAACTGCTTTTGTCAGTGAATGAAAGAGCCCTTGTTAGTGCAGACTCTTCATTTAGCAAGTGTGGAGCTTGAAGAAAAGAAGGGAGGGGAGTTTGTAAGTGTGAGAGAGACAGAATGATAGAGAGAGGGCTGGATTCACAGTCTTCAGATCTGCTGGTATAGCTGCATTCACAGTCTTCAGATCTGCTGGTATAGCTGCATTCACAGTCTTCAGATCTGCTGGTATAGCTGGATTCACAGTCTTCAGATCTGCTGGTATAGCTGCATTCACAGTCTTCAGATCTGCTGGTATAGCTGCATTCACAGTCTTCAGATCTGCTGGTATGTAAATGTGTTACATAAATTTTCATGAACAGACAGAAATGCTGCATGTGAAAGAAAATCTTACAGCTCTTAAAGATGATACTATGATTGTAAAATCAAAACACTCTGCTGAAGGTTTTCTTTCTTCTTGGGTGTATACATAGTTGAGCCACTTTTCAAGTGAATTTTCCAAGAAAAATTTCTTCTGAATTGTAAATGTTAAATTGTAAAGACACAAATAATGTCAGATTTGATGACAAGTTATGATTAAACCTGAAATTAATAATTGCCAGTTTTCTGTAAATGATCATGAGTTCATTGGGACATACTGATCTCCGTTTAGTTTAGTTCGGTAAGAACTGAACTGAAAGACCCAGACATATTCATTTTACAAAACATATTTAAATGAACTTCCGATGTTTTTAAATGTCATTATTAATGTCACTAATGTTATTTTATATTTTTATTCTTTTTATATCGAACGATTTAACAGTGTGATTTTAATGTGATTTAAAGATGTGATTTAGCCGGAATCTCGGCTGAATTCTTTCTACTGAGAATTTTGTCATATATAAACCGTGTTTTTTCGATTAAAAAAATCTCAGTATACAATATTGAGAATATATGAATATTGTTATGTACGTTTTGTATTTTTTAAAAACTAATTTTGTATTTAACTAATTTTTGTATTTAATTTAAAACGTTTTTAAATGTAATTGTGAATGTATGATGCTGTAACTTTTGACTGTTTATCTACAATCGTAAGCGACTGGAATTCAGGCCCAATGATTATCCTTAAAATAACATGTGAGTAACATTGTACAGTAATATATTAGCTAAATGTGTTTCATTATTACTAATATAAAGGCTTTTAATCGAATGACTCTGTATCTCATTATTTGTTTGTTTGTGTGAATAGTTTTTGCTCATTTTGTGTCTGTAGGGAAATTCTGGAAGCGATTCAACATTACGAACGCTACTATGGCAAAGCCCTTACACATTCATTACGTCTGCTTGCCAGCGGCTGGTTTCTTTAATATTACGGAGGTTGTGCTGACGTTGCGCAGTAACCTTTTAACGCAGGATCTTCTCCAGTAATGATTCATTAACACTTATTAGTGTCGCTTTTAGAAAACTTATAATGTATTATTATAATATAATGCTGAAGTTCTTCACATTTGCTTCAATGATTATATTAATAGGCTGTGTAGGTTAGAAAAACACAAACATCCACTTTCAGCCTCTCCGGTTCATAAGAAATTATAATGGCAGCATTTCTCGTTGCTGAAACGCGTGAAGGGTTTTTTTCTCGTTTCTGCCTAACGCACCCAATCGTTTTATTAATAATTTGGTTTTGAATAAAAATACATTTAAATACATTTAATACATACAGCCTGCATGTCTTTATTTTGATCTGTAAAACGCCAAACCTTAAATGCATTCTGATTAATAATTCTTTTCTAAATCACTCAGATTTTTATACGTTTTTATAAATGTATTTACCGATACAATGTAAAATGTTTTTGTAAAAAAACGAATAACAAGGAATATACGAAACATCTGCATAAAAGACAAAGAAACCAGAACTAACATGATACAAGCAATGAATATATATATATATTACTTATAGTGTAAATGACAAAATAGCTTCTGTAAATATAGCTTACATGAATTCAATTCATATTCCTTTAGTATGAAACAGAGACTCTCACACACATTATCAGTATCTGATTTCATGTGTTTCTGAAACCTTTCTCTTGTTCTTTCATTTACATTCACATTTATGCATTTGGCAGACGCTTTTATCCAAGGCAACTCACAGTGCATTCAGGTTATGCATTTTTCTTAGTACATATTCTCCCTGGGAATCGAACCCACCACCTCTTGCGCTGCTAACGCAATGCTCTACCACTGAGCTACAGGAGAACTTTCAGCCTGTTGAATTACGAGACTTGTGTCCTCACAGTGCAGTCCTCCGTCTCTTCTGTAAGAAACATCTTTATCACACACTCTTTTATAAAGACTTTATAAACAGATTTACAGCGGCGATGTCGACATTGTTTTATATTTCCATGTGTTATTCCAAAGCGAAATAAAGGATCCGTAATCGATCTTTCTGTCCACATCAGCAGGTCTTTGTGAAGCGTCACAGGATGTTAATATCACACATCGAGGCTGTATCTCTTTCTGCGGTCATCTGCACCCTCTCCTCTTTATCTGTCGTAGGATCTGTGCTTTTCTTTTGCTTGTTTTGCTCTGTCTTACACCCTCTATGGGCTCCGTGCTGCTTATGTAAATGCAGTCTTTTAGTCTTTTATCTATTTTATTATTGTTAAAGACTTCATTTACACACACAAAACTCTCTCTCTCTCATACGCACATTTATATACTTGTGGATGTGCATAAATACACACAGGACACACTGCATACATGCATTAGGTTACGATTACAGCCCACTGCACCTCTTCTCAAGCGAAGCCATTAATGTAGTCATACACACTTACATACTGACTGCTGTTGGCAGACAGGGGCATTATGGGAGTCCGGGCTAGATCTGAACTTGGGTTTAACATCCGACAGCAGACCTGCAGGTGGGGTGTGGGTACAGCGTGATGGGTGGGGCATGTCTCGCTGGTGGATGAGATGTCTGATGAAGATTCCCAGGCAGGAAACAGGCAAGTCATCAGACAGCCCTGACACATTACTCAACCCTCACGCCTCTGTGCCATGGCAACTCGCTATCAGGTCAAAGGGCAATGCCCCCCCCCCCACACCGATTGCAAAGAGAGAAAGGGAATGCAGAACAGACCGTGTCTAGACATCAGAGCAGCAGTGAACCTGAGCCTGACCTGAACTTCCTTACAACAAACCTACATCAGCTGTGAGCTCAGAACAAAACTCAATTACTTTGAGATTTAAACCTCATATAGTCAAGAGAAGATATTTTACAAGTGTGTGCTCTGGAAATCACACACACAACTTTGAGCTACTGAAACACAACTGCTCTACATCACACACGTTCTACATCACACACATCTTCATCAGGTCTGTCTCTGAGGTAAAACTCACGACCTCAGAGACGCATTGCATCAGGTGATGAGCAGCCTAATAAATAAACTATAAACATCTTTCTCAACATGTAACACAAACGCACATTTTATCATTAAACCAACATGCTTCTAAAGATGATGCGCCTTCTCTGGAGTTTATATCCCAGCAGATTTGGACAGCTGAATTAACAGCAGTCATGACTTTAATTTAAGTCCAGCCAGACTCAGGTTTTATATCATGAGTTCAAATAAAATCCCAAGTCTATTTATAGCTTTATTTCTCAGTTTCTACTGATGACTGGTTTTAGTAAAAGCACAATTACATTTTTAAATATGAAACAAATTGTTTGGTAGGGGTTACCTCATTCATTTAGTCAAACTTACACTCTTAAAGAAAAAGGTGCTACTAAAGGTTCTTCACAGTGATGCCATAAACTGTTTTTGGTTCCCCAAAGAGTAATTCTGTCAGAGGTTCTTAAAAGAACCATGTTGAAGTGCACATGAAATATCACACGACTTCAGTTTGGTGGTGATGCAGACCTCTAACTCATGCAACCCTGTATGTTTTATTAATGACACCACAAGACAGTGTAGTTCTGTAACTGTATCTACAGAGCTAATTTCTCATCTATTTTCAACAGTTACGACAGAAACCTGTGCTGTGGTGTAACATCAAAGCACTGGTGCTGAGTTTGTGTGTATTGTGTATTGCTACATGTTAAACACAATATAAGCTGCGCCTCAAAACGCATTCAATTAGGTTATTGAAGGTTTATCTTCACAATTGATTTTGTGATTAGATGTACTTGTATTTGTGCTATTATAATTTAAAATACATGCATATGTACATGCATGCATCTCGTTCAGACACGTTTTAACTACACACAGAAACTGTAAACACAGTGTAAACCTGTAAACACACACTCACAAAGACTCAGATCTGCATAAGCATCTTGTGTCTTGGGCATCTGGTGGTGTCTGCCCTACATCAGTGTTTCCCACCCTGCCCCCTCTCTGCTGCTGCCCTGACAATGGTGGGAAAGCAGAGCTCTTTATAAAGGAGGGGACCTCCATTGAGTGAGCGGGACCGGTCGCGAGCTGGGCAGAATATTAATGATCGACAGCACGTTCTGTTAATTAACAACACATATGCACACTGCATCTGCCGTCTCGACCCCGCGCCAGTCCTCGTGCCAGCCTCGCCCTCTCTCTCTCTCTCTCTCTGGGCAAGCTCATATATACAAATTATTACTAATAGTATATTATAGTAATAAGGCCATTTCATGTTAACTGCTACACTCTTCAAAAAGGTGCTTTGCAATAGCACAGAAGCAGCATTTTGTCTGTATGGGTCCATAAAGAACCTTTATCATACACAGAACTTACACTAAAGGTAAGAAAGAAATTGTTCTTTTAAGAAACTTTGACTGTGTGTTTCTTTGGGGAACCAAAAACAGATCTATGGCATCACTGTGAGGAATCTTTCCACTGTGAGGATTATCCATCATCTAAGAGCAGACTGATTGTGTTATTCAAAAGAAAGATAATTCAAGTCTATTCATGCATAAATATATTCATGCATTCACTTAATAAATCATTTGATGATTTCCCTGTTACTTCAGTCATTCAATCACTCAGTCCACAACATTTCTAATAGTGAAAAACTTGATAATGTTTTGTTTGTGAGCTGATAACCAGTGATCACCACAGTGAGCAGCTCATGAGATGTACAGTGATGCTTTGTGTCTATAAACACAACAGCAGCTCTGCTTCTGTTCACTGCATGTGTGTAAGAGATTCTCAGCTTCACGCCACTCATTAGCAGCACCAGTTTTCATTATTTCCCCCTTTGATTCTCTCATTCATTATCTGTTCTAAACTACAAACAATTTGCTTTAAGGGAAAGATTTGAATTGTAAATATATAAATAATATATAAATATATATATAAATAAAAAGTCTGATACAGAAATAAACTGATGACTGTATGATGGCTGATAAATTCATCACTTCAGCTAGATTTCATATTTAATATTCATGATATCACTGTAAACTATTCTTCTGATGTTGACCTCAAATTTGGCACCCAAACTGAAAGTTTGTCATAAAAATATCTGATTACACTACTTAGGCTTAGACATTTGAGTAACAATTGTTACAAAAGAAAAATACACTACAGCTTTCAGCTGTAAATTACACATTAAATAATATAAGGGTTATTTTCTATTGAGATTAACATATCAAAGATATCCAGTTCATCTGTGACTTTAGAGTCATTTTCTGGTAATGAATTAACTGAATTTATCCCTTAACGAATCACATGAGATCTCTTTAATATATCAGTCACAGTGCAGCTCTAACGAAGGAAAATAACAGTCGCCACTAGTCATTCAATTCATTTATTTCTGTTCCCCCCTTACCAAAACCCTCTCACTAATTACTGTAGTATGATCAGATTAGGCTAAAAGCAAGAAAAACTGATACGGGAACACATAACATCACCCATAAACACACAAAAGACTATGATGCAACTCACATCATGTGTCAGCCCAGCCATCTTAGCTTCTCGTCAGAGATCTCTGTCAAGATGGCCTCCCTTCCTTTCCAAGCGGTCTGTCCTGGTGCCAGCACGCAGACGAGGTTTGTCACTGCTGGCACTGGCACCGGGGTCTCCCGAGCCCCACGGGTCCAGATGGTACCAAAAGTTTCTGGGGAGGCGGAGAAGGAAACATGTAACAAATGGAAGTCGTTGTGTTCCTCCAGCTTCTGTCTGTGATGATCGTGTCCTTGTTGATTCGTTATTGTGTTATATTGTGGATGGAAATATGACTGTATATCACAAGAGTATGAGAGTGAGGTACAGATAAATTGAAGACTAAGAAACATCAAAGGAGAGAAGCATTAAAAACTCTTATTATTGCCAAGCCGATGCCATGGCAACCATCTCTTGGTTTGTTTCATGCTGGGTGTACAAAACAGGATTTCTTTTCTAAATACTGTTTATCAGTCTTGTGTTAAACAGATGTAATTTTCAAATAAATATCCTAAGAGGGTTTAATTTGTTCATTAAAGCAAAGATTTTTAGGATTTGCATTTTTTAAATGTGTTTCTCTTGTGTCTATGGCAGAACATGAGCACTTATAAGAAATCTTTCACAGAAGGTTCTGAACATGGAGGGAATAGCATCTATTTATAAGGTCCAATCTAGAGAAGCTGCAGTGGTGGGTTGTAACCAGTGGGGGTAAATGTAACCAATTAGCCAGCGCAGTGTATCAGTGACCACTGCAGCCGGGTTCTGTGAAGAGGTTTTCCAGAAGAATGAAAAGCAGCTCTGGTTTTGTGCAGGGACTGGCCACTCCTACCGTGTGTGTACATACAGAGCATGAATAAGTGTTTGTACTGCTAGCATTGTTTCTGTCTTTTACACGGGAAATCCAACACAAAGGCTGAACAGAACTACAGAACAATCGTAAGGCTTCTCTGTAGGGTAGAGACCCCAACAAACAGCCCTCAAGTACTTCTTTTGTTTGGTGAACTGTTGAGTATCTAACCAGCTAAAACCCAAAATGTCAGCCAAAATCTTCTTTACCTGATGTAATCACGACACATTTCAGCACAGCTGAAAATCTAATAAAAAGGATTCTTTTAACTTGTGAAAACAGGTCACAGAACGTTAAAATATAAAGCTATTGTCTCACTAATTGTTTTCATTAGTCAAGTGACTGTGAAAAGAAACCCATATCCTGGATTTTGATTAGTGCTGTATATTTCTTAGGACATTTTTAAATGAACGTAAACATGCATAAGTTGAATGAATAAATGACTGAATGACTGAATGAAGGAAATGACCTGCGGTAGGGCAGTCTCTGGCTTCTCTGTCTGCAGGTTTCAGCAGTTTTTGAGGATTATTTCTACTTTCGGTTATCTAGCTTTATGGAAAGTGTCATAACTCATACAGCTAGATAACCAAAGACAGAAACTAACCCCATGAGGACAGAATGTTACTGACGTCACTAATGCAGCAGCACATCTACAGAGAGATTACAAACGAGGTTTCTCCGCACGCGCACACGTCACACCTGAACTGCATGACGTCATCCGACGAAATACACGTCACGAACGAGCGACGCTGAAACGACGTGATTTACATTCGTGTGATTTCATCTGACGTGTAAGGCCTTATCGTAAACATGTAAAGTTACGAAATTAAACCTTTATTATTACTAAATCATATGCTTTCTGCACAACGTATATTTATCAGGTATGTCGTGTCATAATATACTTACATTACATTCCGACCAAACCGCACAAAATTCGTCTGTAGTTTGAAACATATATTTGACATAAACGTACATAAGCGCTCATTATAAAGCACTAACATAATAACAGTAAAAAGTGATATTGAACTATAAGTTTCCAAAAGGCAGAAATGTTGAAACACGTTGAGCGCTGATGTTTAAAGCGATCTGATTTACTGCAGTAATACTGAACATCATTCCCGAGTCCTGCTTGTGTTTCCAGTGCACTTTCTGTCTGAAAGTGTTTGTAATCTACAGCATACCTCTTATTTCGTTGTGAAAGAAACTGTGGCTTTCTTTAAGAATACATGCATGCACAAAGCAGACGTGTTTCTAATAGATCTTACTTTTGAACGTGTGCTTGTAAATGACTGTATAAACTCACTGCACATGATTATGAACAGATAATACTCAACTTTTATATAAACGAGGGCACGTTTTGGTTGTATTACACCGACTAAACGCGCTCGTTGGGCGCTGCTCTCTCCATGACTGAACGGAATATTTTAGAAAGGAAAACAGACATTAACACGAATGATATATATAATAAATGAATGTGAAACACTGATGACAGAATCACTGTGAAGAGGTCGCCTCGACCTGAAGTCCTCTGTTAACACGTTCAGTACTGCTCGCTGTGTGAGAGTGGACGGGTACCTCCGCATCGCTGCATTGTAACATGCCGTGTGTCTGTAATCCACAATGTCTCCTTTGCTCTCAGTATTTGCTCACAAAGCGCCGGACTTCTCCCTTCTGTCTCTCAACAATCACAACAGGTGCTCAACTCTCCAGCCGTCACTGATCACATCGATTACGGTGACGCCGGTGACGCGCACGCCTCCCGCGCGCGCGGCTCTGGTACGAGCGCTCCGCTTCCTGCCCGGTCCGTTCTCTCCTGCAGTGACGTCAGCTGGAGACCGGCCAATCACAACTGCAGGTGCGCGCCGTGCCGCACACCAACCAATCAGAGCGCCCGGACGCAGGCGCTTCAGCGCGTGTCAGTGAAGACATCGTCAGCGCTGTGACGTGTTTGTTTATTCTAAACAAATAATCATTTGCATACAACGCCATCAATTACTTTATGAAAGTTTATTAGAAAGGATTGGTAACACAATACAAGGTTTGTAAAAAAAAAAAGCAAATGTTGAGTTTAATTCTAGACATTCTGTTATAATTTAATTAATGTTTTAATCCAGTAGAAATTAACATTTGCTCCAATATATAATACAATTCGTTAAAAAAGAATTTGAAAAGTCTGAAATGTGTTTTGATGGATTAGAATAACAGGAACGTTTCTCTGCATTTAATGTCATTAAGACAAAAGGATTTGATGATAATCACAACATCCACTTTAACAAAAGATCTGATCTAATCCTTTCTGCTTTTCCTGCGCATGTTCTGATTATTATTATTACTATTGGTTTAGGCACTTTGGTTTTCCTTCAGTTTGCGTCAGGAGGGTTTCAGAAACAAACAAACAAAAAACAATTATAACGTATGTGAAAAACATTGTCATGGAACAAAAATCCACTTGATGATAGTAAAACATTTAGAAATTTCTATTAAAAGGATCCAACAGTATGTTAACATTTTTGTCATAGATTTTCCTACGCCACACCCTATTTCCTGCATACATATAAACTTACTGCTGACCAGGTGAAATAGCAGAATGAAAATAATTAATTAAAATTCAAAATTAATCAAGAAGAATATAATACAAAATATTAATAACATTATTTATGTTCTTTCCTCTGATTTGAAATCTGTCTTTTTTGGTGTCATACATTGTGCACAATAGTTGGTAAAAGTTTATTTGTTTTATATCAAAAACATTGAAACAACTTACAATCAAATATATTCAGACACATGAAGATAAATAATTGATATAATAAATTACACATATAAGGAGATTTAAAGAGAGACACTTGGTAAACTGTTGTTCAGTGTAAATCCGTGTGTGAGGACTCTGGATCTGAACAGGATATTCTGTCTGAGATGTGTTGTGACTCCAAAACTCCTCAGTTATCATCAGAAACAGTTTAATTCACATCAAAAAGCAATCAAACACTGCATCAATTAAGAAAACATATTTTGCATTGTTGCACTGTAAATGTTGTTTAAAACGTTTTGAATGTTTAGTTTTAATTCACATGCATGTATATAAATTAAACACATTGTTTTCTGGTTCTCCTTGTTCAAAAGAATGCATGCCTTCATTCCTGCAGACTATAATGCAACACTGACACGTGCTGTGGGGTAAAGTGACAGCCAGTCTTGACCTCTGACCCCTGCTGTCTGGGAGTCACGGCTCTCTCAGCCCCTGTAGGGAGGGCGGCTGTCTGGGAAAACTGATGCAGACAGCTCTAGAACCCATCTGCGTGAGGAGGAGAGAGGATACGCGGCTGGGACAATGTGGTAGCCATACATCCCAAACTCTGAGGGTGTCTGCCACACCTCAGGGCTGTGACTGGGGCGTGACTGACAGACAGAGTGTGAGCAGCATACACAATCAGACAGACAAGCACTGATGCAGACAGAACCACACAAACCACATTTATGCATCACTATTATAATATTTATGGACAATATAAGTCATAATATAGTATGTCTCTTACAAGGATTACTTTATACTATAGGTCATGAACCAGGTCGTGGATTTGATTCCACAAATGCATACAGTGCACAAATACATTTGTGTTTATCACTTTGGGGAAAAACTTTTTTCTATAAAAAGTATAAATATAAATACACACATAAAACACCAGCACCTTATCTCTAGTAAGGTTTTCATCAGTTTTCTCAGGGTGGTGAAAGATAAACTGGAAATTTATAAAGCAGTACAAACTTCATTTGTAACTTGTATAGTGATATGTGAATAATATGTCATGTAAGGGTCATGTAAGGTCACGTGACTGCTGCAGATATTCTGCACCATTGAATTTACATTACACGCTACACAAATTCACTGGTTACCTCAAAAGAGTTTCACAGTCATTTTAAAATAATTGTGAACATTACCCTTCATATTTTCATATAACTTTACTGTTTAAATAAAAAACCTGGAACAGGTTAATACATACAGTGCACAAAAGGCTAACGTATGTTTAATAAACTCAAATAATCAATCTGTATTTCCAGAAAAAAGTGGTGGAATTGTTCAAAAGAAAAGTGGCAAAATATAGGCAGGTTAAATCACCATTATATTGATCCATCAACAGAAATACACATCTAATAACAGAGCAAAGAATCTGAAATAAGCAACCTAGAGACCATCAAGAGCTGTAGCACACCCAGCAGTCAGTAACAGTTTTACAGCAGTTACTATGTGAATGACAGAGTTGTCCAAATTGTCCAGGCTCTGCTCTCCACTGGTTGTCTGAATCACAGGCAGTGGTATCTTTTTAGTGGACTATAGAATCAAATCACCCCCCAGACCCCACCTCTCCCCACTCTGTCTTAAGGGTCAGGACCCCCTCAGACCAGAGCCCTCTGAGCCCAGCAGTCAGGATCAGGTCATGAATGGAGCTTGATTTAGTTTTAAGAGGGGTTGTGCCTGTCACTTAAGTGCTAAATGAATACACATTAGCTGCACAGGGACCGCGGGCAGGGGAGACAGAAGAGGAACATATCTAAATGCTGAGCATTCGGGGAGAAGGGGGGGATGTATTGAAGAAGCTCTTTACTGGCTGCCCAGAAGCAGAGACATTGCTGCAGAGACATTTATATGCAAGCACAAATTTTATCTACAAAACTCATTTCAAGCATTTAAGCACAATTAAAATCAAAATGCGTTTAAGATCATGAGAAACTAATTCAGGCATGTGTCTTTTTAAATTCTACCAGATGTTTTATTTTAACTCTCTCCAAAATTAAAAAGCCACGTCAACCAGAATATGACGCACATAAACAAAGTTTCTGCTGTTGATGAGTATTTTACAGAAAGGCATTCAGCTGCGGCAACATCCAATAATCTGTTTGTCTTGTTAAGGGAACAGACATGTGACACGGTCACCTCTGACATCATCCAACTGACCTCAGACAAGCAAATGTCACCCCCTTTCACCCAAGCATGAGTGACATAATGATGGACATAAAGATGGTCACTGACTGCAGGAATTTTCAGGATCTTATAAACATCATGTTTACACAGCAGTCCTGATCAACGAAAGCCAGAGAGATGCCACTGTCCAATCAAACCCCATCACACATTTCAGTGAAGTCCTCGAATGGATTATTGCTGATAAAACATTCTTCATCACATTACAAATCTTCCAATAAGTGTGTACAGAATAAAAGAATCGCAGCTTAATCTAAGAATTATTTCAATGATTTAATATGGCATTAAACAATTATAGATTTACAACTCTTTTTTAAACAATCTTACAATAAAGAAGTGACACTGAAAAAGATCAAAAAGTATAGTACAATATCTGAGAAAAGGAAAAATACAGAACACATTTACAAACAAATTGTACATTATTGTTCAATGAAATGTGTGGAAACCTTGAAAATGACATTTATCACTTGCAAACATGCTGACTGACATGAAAGCAACTGAAATTATGGGGAACTAAAAATCGGCAAACAAATGACAGAATGTTGCTGTTGAGCACTGTGAATATTTCTTTATATTAAACACAACGTGCTTTTGCTGATGCAAGACACATCTAATCTTCTAAAACAAGCAGAATCATCAACAATGTTTGAACAGCCGATGTTTAAATGAACATGTAAAATGTATTATTTCCATATATTACAGCTCACATTAAAAATGTAACTGCTAGGAGGTTTACAGGTTGTGTGTTCATCACAGTTTCTCTGAACATATTAACATGAAAATAAATGTACAGCAAATGTTTAGACAATGTTTACATCTGAATCAGAATAATACGGGTTCTTTTAAAGAAATGTATTTGCAGGTTTTACGTCAGATATGTTGCTTCATTAAAACTCACAGAAATGTCGCTTTGATTTTAGTTTTGAATATTGTTAACAGATAAAGCAGCAAGATTGTTCCTCAATAACACAGCCCGCATCACTGCCCGTGTTGTGTTGATTTGTGTTGTTGTGTTGATTTGTGTTGTTGTGTTGTTGATTTGTGTTGTTGTGTTGTGTTGATTTGTGTTGTTGTGTTGTTGATTTGTGTTGTTGTGTTGTTGATTTGTGTTGTTGTGTTGTTGATTTGTGTTGTTGATTTGTATTGTTGATTTGTGTTGTTGATTTGTGTTGTGTTGTTGTGTTGTTGATTTGTGTTGTTGTTTTGTTTTGTGTTGTGTTGTTGTGTGTCACTGTGCTGCATGAGAAACAGTGTGTTACTTCATTGACAGACTCGACCTGAAGTCAACGCGGTCGTTTGGCGCCACCTTGTGGCGGTAACACGTGAATTGCACAAACAAACTCGTTCGGGTGTGAAATGAGAGACACAGATGCGCTTCACCTGATGTGGAAAACATGTCAGTAGATCGTAAAAATGGATTAAAATCGGACAGAGAAAGTTTAGCAGATCAACTGAACCCCTGATGTAACTACACTGACCGTTCAGCTGCAGACCTTAACACAACTTATGATACAGTTACACAGTCACCATTTAAAGAATGTAAAAAACGTAAAGAATCTCCATTTACCAACACAAATCAGCCTCCTGTAACAACACAGTCCTGAGTCCTCCTGCACCGTGTGACAACGTCCCCAAACGTCCCATCACCACCATTAAACTCACGGAGATGTGAATGTAGCCCGGCGTGTGACAACATGAACTCCTCCAGACAGACGGAGCAGCACCTCACACTTCTGAATCCTGACTTAACATCATCAATCTCTCTTAAAATTACATTTCAACACAATTTCACAAGTTTTCCCTCCGTTTAAAAAAGATCCGTGCAGGAGCCATTAGCAGGTGCTGTTTAATGTGCCCACTAGAGGGCAACAAGTCCCGGGGAATGAGACGTTTGTTCAGACATCTTGAGCGCTTGTTTGGGCAAGAACAAACCATTTATTAGCATAACGGAACAGCCATCGCACCCAATTCAACAGTGTGTCCCCAGTTTTCTCTGTGCACTTAAGTTGTTGTGTTAGTTTAAACTGAATTAGTAACTAAAAGACATTTATTCTGGTTTCTGAAGTCGACAGTGATGACAGCACACAAACAGATAACCTGCATCTGATGCTCCACAGGCCGCTCATGCACTTAAATTAGTGCCATCAATGCTAGTTAAACCTAACTGCAGGTCACATCAATTCAGTTGAGTTTAATAGATGACCCCTGTTAGTTAAACCTAACTGCAGGTCACATCAATTCAGTTGAGTTTAATAGATGACCCTAACTGCAGGTCACATCAATTCAGTTGAGTTTAATAGATGACCCCTGCTAGTTAAACCTAACTGCAGGTCACATCAATTCAGTTGAGTTTAATAGATGACCCGTTAGTTAAACCTAACTGCAGGTCACATCAATTCAGTTTAGGTGAGTTTAATAGATGACCCCTGCTAGTTAAACCTAACTGCAGGTCACATCAATTCAGTTTAGGTGAGTTTAATAGATGACCCGTTAGTTAAACCTAACTGCAGGTCACATCAATTCAGTTTAGGTGAGTTTAATAGATGACCCCTGCTAGTTAAACCTAACTGCAGGTCACATCAATTCAGTTTAGGTGAGTTTAATAGATGACCCCTGTTAGTTAAACCTAACTGCAGGTCACATCAATTCAGTTTAAGCAAATGCAGTTAAATGGCTCATGTAGACTGAACAACAGAACCGGTGAATGTTGGTTCTTAACACCTCTGTCCGCTTTTAACACAGCAGATGTCCTGAGTGTTTGTAGTGCCAGGTTAGATGTCAGATGAAGCTTTCGTATAAGATGCACACAGGAGCTCTTGTTGTGCTGTGTAACAGATGACACAGGTCTCCTCAGAGCCGTTTAGTGTTAGTTGAGCAACCAGCACCTGGAATTAATGAGGATTTGAGGCCACAAGCTCGAGGAGTGTGTAAACACCAGAGTGGTTTACAGAGTGTAGTCTACAACAGCAGGATACTGATTATTGTCCTGTTTAAGTCAATCTAATGCCATTAAGCATTATTCAACCTCTGTATATCATCTGACACAAAGTGTGAATACAAACACTTTAAAACATGATCATTTTCAAACATTCATATTTCAGGAATTGTGACTGAATTTTTGATGAACTGAAACATTTGTACTTCTTTTACTGTCAGTGCATCACCTGCAGATCTGTGACTGTATACACAAGCGAAATAAAGCATGAAGACAAGAAAACATTGACAAACCTTTAAATAACTTTAGTTAGTTCAGTTAACACCACATATATAAACCAAAAATTCTAATGATATAAAAACACACTTAAATACATTTTATGCACAAATGAATGTAGTTTGTACTACATCAGTTCAAGCCTGTAAATACATCAACACCATTTATTAGCTAATCCCTGAAACCATTTCAAGACAGGATATTTTACTGTGTTTTAAATGACAGTGCTGTCTATAATTTGTTTAAGACATGCTTCTGCAGTTCACTGAAGTCTTCTTCACTCAGCAGATATTTCCGGATGACAGCTTTGACTCCATCCTCAGTAATAGTTTCAAAGTCTTCTCTGTTCTTAAAGGGAAGGTGCCCAGAAAGTTCACACAGTGCCACATTGAAGGCAGATTCTTCCTTCGCCCCAAAACAGGACAATCTGGGCCATATGATGACCCTCACCCCATTTCGGGCTGAAGACGGGTCACCCTTCCTGTCTGGAGGGCAGCCTCGGGTGATAAAGAGGTTGTGTGCTACATTCTTATCAACCATTATATCTGTGAGTTTACATACAGCATTGACTGTCAAAAGCAGATCTGGGCCGTGCGTGTAAAACAGAAATCCGGTTGGAAAGTCCAGCAGGCGGTGCAGGTTCTGTTTGGGGAGAAGCTTTTCTGCTGGGGAGCTTTCAATCCTCAGTCGGTGGTTAAGGTAATAACCATGCAGATGTAGATGGTTAACAGAAGCAAACGCGCCCAGGCTGTTGAACCCAACTCTGAAACCTGGATCTGCACTGAGCAGAACCGCCTCAATCCCTGTTTGGACCGCAATAGGAGTCAGTATCTGCGGGTGGCAGCGGGCCGGTTCGGGGACGAGCAGACAGTGGCCGAATTCTAAAGGGCTCACGTTGATGATGACGCTACACGTCTTCTCTGCAGTGACGTCACAACCCTTACTTCCGTCTTCACGACGGACTTTCCGTAACTCGAACAGCAGCTCGTCGGGGCGGATCTTGTTGAAACAGAACTGGCTCGGATCGAAGTCCTGTCGGATGCTCAGGATCTCCTGCGGTCTGCGTCTCTCGATGCCTCTCAAGATGTTGAGCTGCGCGATGAAGCCACACGGACCCAGAAGCCTCCGCGTCTCCAGATCAGCGAGCTGGTAGCGGAACAGCCCCGCGTCCATCTTCTCCGTCCACCCGGAGCGCAGAGCGCTGTCAAACCTGGACCAGATGTGACGTCCGCCACAACAGACTTCACTTACAAAGTCCCCGTCCGCGTAAGTGAACACACGGCAGTCCTCCATAACGTCCGGTGATCACAGTGTCCGTGTTATTGTGATAAATCACTTTCAGATCGTCTGCGCGCGCCTCACTGCGCGCCTCTGATTGGTCGGCGTGTGTCGGTACGGGAAGCGGGAGGACTCACACCGCGGTTTTTAATGTAGAAATAAACGCGCTCTTTTAATAGACCTTCATTGTATTCTATATCTAAACCGACATTTCATAGGTTTCTCTTGTAATGCTACAGATCATGAAATGTCTGGGAGTTGCCTGTTTTAATTGTAATTATAAATCATCTGGTAGGAATATTTGATAAGCCTCACAATAATCTAACCAATCAGAGATCAGTGCGCCTCGGATCCAGTCAATACTAGCCATTGTGTATCATTGCACTGTTTTAATCTGCTATCGACTCGGTATCATGAAGTATCGATACTTCTTAAAGTCATCACAGTGAGAACCCAGAAGCTTTAATAGATCAGAGAGAGAACAAATAGTGCGACACAGCGCTCTGGTTCCCTATTGATCTGCTGCAATGTATCCGATAATGAAGATGAAGTGAGTGTTACACTAGTTAGAAAGCTGGACCAGAAAGCTGGTGTGGCTATTTCTCTCCAGTCTTCTCTCTATTTCTCTCCAGTCTTCTCTCTATTTCTCTCCAGTCTTCTCTCTATTTCTCTCCAGTCTTCTCTCTATTTCTCTCCAGTCTTCTCTCTATTTCTCTCCAGTCTTCTCTCTATTTCTCTCCAGTCTTCTCTCTATTTCTCTCCAGTCTTCTCTCTATTTCTCTCCAGTCTTCTCTCTATTTCTCTCCAGTCTTCTCTCTATTTCTCTCCAGTCTTCTCTCTATTTCTCTCCAGTCTTCTCTCTATTTCTCTCCAGTCTTCTCTCTTTTCTCTCCAGTCTTCTCTCCCCAGCTTCCTATTTCTCTCCTCTTCTCTCTATTTCTCTCCACCCTATCTCCTCTCTTCTCCTATTTCTCTCCAGTCTTCTCTCTATTTCTCTCCAGTCTTCTCTCTTTCTCTCCAGTCTTCTCTCGATTTCTCTCTCTCTTTCCTCACACACAATGGTAGAGTCACCGGCATGATAAATGATTTCACTGCTGTTACAGGAGACCATGAGAAAGCAGTAACATGACCAGTGCAGTGATGGAGTATAAATAGCACTTTTAAGACCCTGTGTTACCATAACAACAAGCAATAGGTTTCCACCTGGATTGAGAGGTCAAAGGTCATTTAACATCTCCCGTCCCTGTCTAAGCTACTGTGCCCTCAACATTTCAGAGTACGAGAGGATAACAGACTTCCCAGCTGTTTCTGGATGGTTCCGTGTCTCTGTCACTAATGCACTTTCCATTCTCCCTTTGGACGCTTGAAACCTGCATCAGCTAAAACAGAGAGCCCAGCTGGAGGAACAGAGGACTCTGTTAAAGGTTGTTCATTCCGTCGACATGAAGAAGATAAACACTGTTCAGTTAAATGAAACAAAGACTTAACAATGAGAATGCTACAGCTAAACTCTGACATTTGGTAGCTGCTGTTGCCACTGATAAAAGAAAACAATGCCTGAGTGTGTTTTTTAAAATTAACTTATCACTGCCATGCTTATGTTGTGTGTACACTCTCCAGTCAGCGGTTCTCACAGATTTTCTTGTTGGATGTTCTTTATTTATAAATTGACATATGAAATGAAAGATGGATTTATTTTTTTTACTGTACTATACTCAGTGGTTATGCTACAGCTGAATCAATCTGTGCAGTTTTGAGGAGGATGGTTTTAGCTGGAAGCTGTTTATCATGTTTAGGTGTGTCTTTTGTCTATAGTTCTCACATGTGCCAATGTGCCATATTGCTGTGCTGTGAACTGCATACAGGGGGCAGTAGGGAGTTGTCTGCTGTCTAGTGTGCCTTCAGTATGAACTGTAGTGTTGAGTTCACCTGACAAGAGCTCAGAAGAGCTTCTGTTTTTATATCAAACCTCCCACGATAACAGGCAGAGCATCAGGTTCTGATTCTACCACACACTGTGATGTGTACCCTCTGAGAGGACAGGAGAGTCAGCTGAATTCTCATCATTCCTGAATTCTCACAGAGCTGCAGAACTCAAGACTGGACCTTTGGGGGTTTTTTTCTTTAGCTGATTTCTTTCACGCTCTGTTGGACCAGAACTGGTGTCACCTACAGCAGCAGACTGTGTGAGGTACGGCAGGGGTGAAACTGTGACTTTATCTCGGGTGTTTAAGAGGGGCTCCATTCTTAATGAATCTGTATGAGTTGTGGGCTGAGACGGCAATAAATCTCACAGCTAAAGACTTTAATAAGACGTGAGGTGCTGATAAAAATGTTTTAAATGGATTAGTGTGCCAAAACATGAAAATCTGTCATTGTGTACTCACCCTCCTGCCATTTTAAACTGTATGGTTTTTATTTCTTCTGTGCAACACAAAATGACTAATGTTTAGTTTTATCATAAAATAAAACATTTTCAAAAGCTACGGTGGTCAGTGAATCTTTACTTAAATATTATTTTATGGTACTACTCTGTGGTCCTTTGTGGGCTCTTTAGTGCTTTACTGTATTGTAACATTCATTGTTGTTTCACAGAAGAAACAAAAACAATGTAAATTAAAAAGTGAATGTTAAGCAGATAAAAGCTTCAGGCACTGAATGAGATCCCATTTCTCCCAGCTGAACTAATTACAGAAAGCATTTAAATATGTCATTTCCATAAACTGGAGCTCTCCTCCCTCTTCTGGGATCTGGAAGGAAAAGAATGTGTATGTTTTTCCTCTGTGGTCATAAGTTTAGGTCTCACATCGAGTTCACTTCACTTACTGCAGTGGATAACGTTATTCATTAAGACTGACTGTACGCAGCTCTGCATGAATTATGGGACAGAAGTGAGATGTCAGCATTCAGCTTCATCTGTCTCTTGTCATCACACAAATTGAAGGGAAAACTAAATCATGGGATTTGTAGTCCATGATTTTACTCTGTCGAGTTGAAATGTGACAGAACCCGACTGGAGCTGACATCACATTTCAGAGCTAACAGTGATCTTTCTAGAAACAAATGACACATTTCCTCCTGAGAGCTTCATTGTGCTAGAAAAACAAACAGAACATCCTCTAGGACAAAGATTCATTCTCTTTCAAACACTGATATTGAAAAGTCATTATGAGAACATCTGCTGAAAAATCTGTGAGGGAACATAATTAGCTCAGAACTAGAACAGACAAAAAATAATAATCTAACAAGGTAACTTAGAGCCAACAACCTGCATCATGACTGCGGTCCAAGATCCTTTAAAAACTGATGTTTGATGAAATGGTTTTCAAAGATTTCAATACTTGTGACATGTAACTTAAAATTAAAAATGTGATTTTTATGTGCAGTACACTGCGAGTACTCTGTCTAGTGTGAGAGACAGATAAGGTGATCTCTGCATGTGCTGAGTTTGTGTGTGAACCGACATGTCGAATCCCCGCCGTACAGTCAGCACTTAGGTTTGTTTCTTTATTTCTGTCACAGTTAAAAAACATGTCTGATCAAATCACTGCTTCTGTCCTGCAGCTGCAGGTTAACTCATGAGCTGCATGATGACGTCATTTCCAGCATCACAGGAATGATGAGTGGTGAAATGATGACGCAGTTACAGAATGTGTTCAGAGGCAGTTTTTAATAAAACTTGGATTGGAACAAATTTTCAGCCCTTATTCTTGATACAAAGCAAACGTTCGCAAACATTGTGACCTGTACACGCACAAGCGCGTTTACACACAAACTCACATCTTATCTTATTGACCCGGCTGAATGGTTTAAATCTCAGCACTAACACAAGTCACAATAAAGGGAATCATTCACTCATTTAATCAGACAGAGGGTAAATTAAAAGCAGCTGCACTTGTACAGCTCATATATGATGAACACAGACCACACACACACGCACTCACACACAGGCTCTGTTTCCTAGTGAAAGGAAGCTTCAGCTCTACAGGAGGTGTCTATATAAAAGCCGTTTTTTCACTGTGATCCTCCAGCTCCTCACTGTCAGACTCAGAGTTCACCCCCCCCGCTGCATCACTGTCCCCCCACACAGTGGGGATCCCCTGGTAAGATACCTTCCCTCGGCTCAGTCCAAATCCAAACCCCACCCGTATTCTCCCTCCAGTGGAGTCCATCACTGGCAGTTTGGTCCTCCTGCAGAAGGGGGCACTGGCTGCTCTGGAGTGCAACTGCAGAAGAACAAAAACAGCTGCGAAAGTAGCCAAGATGAAGGCACAGCTGAGCACTGCCATCAGAACCGGCAATTTTGAGGGCAGCCCGGGCTCACACAAGGACCCCCCCTCGCCAGCCACTCTGTGCTGGAACACAGGAATGCTAGGAGATTTTCTCTGCACCTGGTTCTGGTGCAAACAAGATGTGACTACAAGGTGACTGTGGGAAGGGCAGGAAAGACACTGGTCTTCCCCCAGCCCAGAGCATGTCAGACAGGCTGGGTGGCAGGGCAGACATGCCTGTATGGTGGAGTGCTCCACCCAGTTGTCCAAAGAAAAATTGAGCAGCTGCAGTCCAGAGATGAAGCCGGGAGGGCAGGACTTCACACAGCCTTGCAAGAAAAGTGAGAAACCCACGCTGCATTCTGAAACAGATTAGAAGAAAACTTCATCAACGTTACGTTCACATCATATAACTTTACTATAACTATACTATAAGTGGGAAACAAAAAAACTTTGCAAAGGTTTTTCATCCATTTAGACACATTCACAGTCATGTCTGAAGTATGGTGCAGTATAGTACAGTATGGTAAAATAAGAGCATGTGTTCAAACCACATGAGGGGGAGTGAATAGTGACAGAACTATACCTAAGAATCATATGTTTATTGACAAACATGTTGGTCTGCTGTGTCTTACCGATGCAGATCTGCTGTGTGTCGAAGGTTTTGCAGCTGTTGTTTGAGGGTCGGGAGTCATCAGGGTCCAGCGGGTCTGTGGTGCTGGCGCCGGTTCCATACAGGATGAGTGTGAACTCAGAAAGAACACCTGTGGAGAAGATGTTCAGCTGTAAAGAAGATGCAGTGGAGAACACAGAACTCTGAAGCACAAGATTTCAGAAGATCTGAACTGTTACCGTAGTCATTAAGTCCAGCCACATTCTCGATCTCCAGGGTCCACTCTCCCCGCGGGTCCTCATCCCAGGAGTGTGTGGTCATGAAGGCCCAGTCGTTGAAACCTTCGGCTGACGTGTCCTGAGGCCTGGAGACAGATGATGTATGAGTGTACTGACTGTATGTGAGTGCTGGAGAAGTGATGAGATGACACGTGTGAGCAAGTGTTTACCGTGGAGCCAGCAGCATGGATCGTGTTCCCATCGGGCTGATTAGGTGAATGGCCAGGTTTCCTCTGTGGTTGTAGGACAGAGTGAGTCTGGCCTGCACGTGTTCTAGAGAGCTCACGTGATCCAGCTGCCCAGAGCAGGCCTCCACAGATCTGCTGAAGACCAAGTGTGTTCTGATATCCCTACACAGCAGACAGAATCTCAAGTCACTTTATCAATTTATTAAAGGTGCAGAAGGTGATTTCTAGCTGTTGATAATTTAAATCAACATCCAAACCCTAACTTGGGTTTAACAAACACTATGTAAGACAGCGCACAATCCCCATTTCTGATTGGTTAAGACAGTGTTATGGTGTTGTGGTGATCAGTCTGGTCCACTTTGTTTTTCTGTTTACACAGTTAGGACTGTGTGCAAACACAATATTTTTTTCAACACACACAGAACAGACATCTAACAAATATTCACAAAAATTGTTTGGGTTTGGGACAATTTTTAACAGTACAGAAATCACTTACTGCATCTTTCAATGTACAGTGTGTGATGTCAGTGATTTTTAGTGGTATCACTAAATGGAACTGCAATGTAAAAAAAATTTGAAAACATTATCCATATCCAGCAGTTGGCATTAAGCTGGAATGAGGAAAAGTATTCTAATATAGAAAAAAAAATCAAGAATTCAGCTAAAAGTTCTTCAAAAAAATAACTAAAACATTATATTTCACTCTGGGTGGCAAACAAAACAGAAATCACTTGACAGATGCTATCTTTTGTCTCAGCTCATGTGTTTAAAGGCACACACTGAATGTCAGATCCTCGGGTTTGTCAGGTGGCTCATATTAGCTGTCTGTGCCTCATGAGGCATTTCACAGTCCTCACCTGGACTCAGTCAGCATATTAATGACACATTTGTGCTGCGGCCCCACACTGCTCCAGTTCTGAGCCAATGTGACCATAGCGCTGGCATCCATCAGACCATAGCCGTAAGAATGACTCACTGCCACAGAGAGAGACAGACAGAGAACGATGAGGTCAGATGTGTCCATCAAGCCATTAAATGTAGCCCCAAAGATCCCACCTCTCTGACTGGTTGACGGAACTGTCACCTACCTAGGCGCCCCACGCCATTGGTCCTCCAATCATTAGTTATTAGGTGGGAGGGACGTGAGGTTCTCACTACCAGATGCTGCATATCTCTCCAAGTCAGGTTCATGCTGTGTTCATACCCAAAACCACAAAAACATTTTTTTGCAGGTTTTTTTTTTGACAGTTTTACATATTCAAATGATAATTCACACAATTATTTTCTGGAACAGGATGTTGTTTTGAAAGTCACCTAATTAAAGCTTTTCTTTTGCTCAAGTCATGGAAAATTGCAAATGGAAACGTTCTGTCCTGGATCATTTCTGCATCATTTTGTAATTACATGGACGATGAGACATTTTCTCACCAAAACTCCCTGAAAATGTTTCAAAATGATCTTTGGCTGCTGCTCTGGTGGCTCTGGGATGTGTGAGCCCCACAGGCAGGAAGATCCCCATTATCTCTCAAAAACATTGTGGGACAGAACATGTTTGAAACATCATAAAGCATTGATGCTTTATACCTGCATCACAAACCATTTTCACCCCTAAAACCCTTGTGTAAACTGCAGCATCACACCGTTAAACATCACGAAAAGACCTTCATTTGTGTTTCACTGATAATTATCACCTCCCTGCATCACCAAGCGTGAAACACAACATCTGGTTATTTTCAAGGTGATTTATGAGGAACGTGATGCAGTTCATAGGCTTTCCATATTTTTTTGTCCTCAGTACATTTATAAAGTCACATGCATGATTTATAAAGGCAGAGGGTTTACATAGGGAAAACCCTGCTGGACAAACAGGGTGAAAACACAGATGATTTGTTGCACTGACGCCGGCTGCCAATCTGACCCAGAAAGCTCATCACATGCCCCTTTCTGTAACTCAGTGTTTTTACTGTCATATGAAAACAAATGAAGAGAAACTGGTGCATTATGAGGAAAGTCATGATTACCACCATAATTTCAGCACATGAGCGTCTAAATCTCATCAATCACCTGACAGAAATATTTGTCTGAAAAGGAATAACAGCTTAAATTTTAGTCTGCTGATCACACAAAGCTGTGACAGAAGATCTGAGCTCTGGCACATGTACTGCTGTTCTGAGGGCCTGGGAAGTTGGGAAGACATGGGGTTGAGCACATATCCACAGCAGTGTCATTTCTGTGTGAACTTTTCATGTCCACAGGTCCACTGGGCCCAGAACAGAGTGCACCCTCGTATCAGGGTGATGTCACAGGGCTGAAAATGATGCGTGAGGTAATGAAGTGTAACTGATAAAGACAGATGAGTGACGGGAGCTGTGCGGTGGGCAAAGTGTGTGTGTGGAGACAGGTGTCAATGTTGTCATCACTCACTTGGCCTCCAGAGCGAGCGCGATGATTCCAGCAGCCAGCGGAGCTGAGGCCGATGTACCCGTGTGTGAGTCTGTGCACTTCTGTCTTAGGTCTGTCGTCACCTGCACACACACACACACACGTCAGATTTGTTATTGGTCAGCTATCAAAAAAGACAGACAGACAGACAGTTGTTGGTGAGTGTCCAGTGTCTGAGTCTGAGGGAAAGAATTCACTGCCAGCTGTGATGAAATGTATGTGTGGCATCCCCACACATGAGGATTTAAACGGGCTGTAGGAGTCATGGGGACATGTTTGAGTGATTGACATCGTTCAGGTTGAGAGAAGGTTCAGCCCGGGGCAACAGAAACATCACAGCACACACAGGAGAACACCAGACACACACTCATACGCACTATCACTCTTCCTCTGTCTCACTGGAGAATGTGTCCATTTCAAACAGAATCTGTTATTGCCTTTGTCATTCTGACAGAACAGACGTTTCAACAGAGGGGAGAAAAACTTGACAAACAAACACCCTGCAGCCATCCAAAGACTTTTAGATGCGCTTCAGTGAGCTGCCACACAGATCAGCCTGCCTGAAGAATCCACAATCACTTACACCAACACGTGTCACAGAATAAAAATGAATATAGATGCAGCTCAAATGAATTCGGTTTTTAAGTTATTCACTACATCTACAGTGCCACGGGAAAAAGAACGTATATTTTACCTGAGCTAAACATCTGCAGTGTGAAATGAATGTGATGTGAAAAACAAATCACACAATAAAAAGACAACATCTATTGCATTATTTTAATTAATCAGTAAAAAAAGACTTAAAACAGATTTATAAGAATTTATTCAGTGAGTGAAGAATCAGTTTTGTTTTGTTACTGTTTACTATTTATTACACATGGGCAAAATATCAAATATTTATAATACACAGTAATTGTAATGATTAAGCTGGTGATAATTTAAGCAAAACTGTGAAAACTGTGATGAATTTAATGAACTGTTTATTTTTTCCTCACTTTCCTGAAGATTATGTCATTAAACCACTGCAGTCTTTCCTTGTTTCACCCCTCACAATTATAAGACGTAAACATATGTCAAAAACCCTGAAGCACAAACTAAAAGCACAGATGCTCCTCAAGATGCTCTGATCTGTCTTTAAAACTTCTCAAGGGCATCTGAAATGTTTTTGGTCGCCTCTGGTCTAATTATCCTGCTGACACTGAAAAGTCTGTGATGATTATCTCAAATACAATCAGCTTATGGATGTAAAACACCATCTGAAAAATCTGCATTGCAGCATATGTGCTATCCAAAAACCACTGCCTCTGTTTCTCTTTGCTTGATCTCATTTGTCTTGTTCACATCTTCCTCTCTTTACTTCCTCTCTCCGGGAGACAGGTGCAGATCACAAAAATTTTCAGATGATTCTCTAGTTATTTGTTTGCCTCCCGTGGGCTCAACATTCACTGAGCTATTTCTCACGGAGCCCGCAGGAAATCAGAGCGGCAGATGTGCTTTCATTGGCTGATACAATCTTCACAGCACGATGAGTGCCGCATCATCACTCACTTTCCCATTGCAGTTGTGACGTGGTCATATAAACATGGGACAGACTTGATGTGTGTGGTTCTGCTTACAGCTGGAAATGCCTTTCTTTGTGTTCATCTGAGGGTGTGAAGCGAATGTGTAAAATCATGCAGTTCTTTTACAATTTCTCTCACCAGAGTTTCTTTCTGGTGCTTTTAATGAGATGCAGTGAGAGTGCTTGTGTGTTTGTATGCTTCTGATGATAAACACCTACTGTATGTGAATGGAAGCAAAAATCTTGCCAACAAAGAGGAGAACAAATATCTCTCAATGACCGTAAAACCTTAAATAATCTACATTGATTACATTCATAAAGATAAAAGAAAAACATAAGAAACATAATAAAGACATACTAAACGTCATAACCAAAATATAAATATGTAAAAATTCACAAACATTTATATACTGCAAAGAAAAGCACGTGTGTTTCTGAGTCTATAAATGTACATAAATGTAATACGTTTGTGTGACTAGTAATTAATTCTTGTGTTTAAATACATCTAAATACACGTACAATCTGTTTCTCGTTGAGGTTTCCACTGCTGTAGGTGGTGGCGAGGGAGGAGGAACAGGCCTCACTGTACCACGGTATGTTACCGTACTGTGTGGTGCTGCTGATGGATAGTGTGTAGATGCTGTTTGTGTATCCGTCACAGTTACAGCTGTCTCTTTCACGACCTCCGTTACCTGATGCCCACACAAAGATGGAGCCCAGCCCACCTCGACCCTGCAACACACACACACACACACACACACACACAACTGTAATGAGCAAGACACCATTAATGTATTCATACTCTCAGTCTGTTTATTATTCATACTCTAAGTCTGATGCACACTGAGACAATAGACGTTCCTGACTGGCTGGCTTTACTCAACTTCAAAAAGTCAATTTGTTTGTGTTGTTTGTTTTTTCTTGTGTACAAGAAAAATTATTTTTATTTTGAAGAAAAACACTTTGCTTAGACACAGAGCTGAGTGAAATACAGCGAATCTATTATGACTGTGATACAGTTTGTTTTACTACTGGATGGACAATAAAATCTGATTACAGTGTCTACACAAATGGTTTGTTAATTTTTTGTCATTTTTCTGCTAATGTCTTTGTAATTTCTTGTACAGATCATCACTGCAGCTTTTTTCATGTTCACATCAGTCTGCTGTTGTGCTAAAAAGTCTGTCAATAGTTTTTATGTTGATACTCAAATATCTGGCTACTGTTTGTGTTTATAAATCAAGCATTCCTGTAACGTCCAGCATTATCTGTGCACATGGACCCCATATATATTACACAATAACCCATGAAAAAACAACTGAAGCGGCCAATTATGTGTTGTGATGAATTTAAACCAATACTGTGACCTGAGAATGCTGAAATCTGCTGCATCTGACACTATTAAAACTGGCTGGACACATGACAAAACGCTGCTCTTCCTGCTCTCATAAATCACTCTCTCACTGCAGTCGAGCAGAACCAGATTAAAGCTTCATTCTGTCTTTTCTTCTCCACATTGGAAATATTTACAGCTGACTGATTCAGGACTATTGTGGCGTAACTGATTTGTTTGTCTGTTTGTTTGTGTTGCCGCAATCTGGTTTGCAATAAAATCATAAAAAGTGCAAAAGGTAAGAATGACTCTTCCAGGCACACAGTGAGACAGATGTGATGTGGTGTAATTCCCTGTGTGCAACTACCAGAGGCAGAAATCACTTTCAATTCCTTAACACTGAACACAGACTCAGTTCCACATGCCTGTATTAAACAGTATTATTCACATAGTGAACAGCGTATGAAACCTTTCATAACGCTCTGACAAAAGCTAGTGTGAGATTACTGAGGGCACATTTAGAGTTAAACAGACGGTGTACTCGCTCACAGCAGCCGTGAATCACAAACATGACACACTTTTTTCTCACTGTGTCGATTCAGATCATTTCTGCGCAGTCGATTTACATGAAATTCCATTAAAGATATTTCCCAACATTACTCATGAAGCATAATCTGAGCTTCTGAGCAATGAGAGATGAAACAGGAAGCTGGAGTCTTCAACATAAATGAGTGTTTAGTAAAGTGCCAGCACACCTTTCATTAACCACTCACACAAACCGCTAGTGTGTGATGAATATTCAAATGCTTAAAAATACATATCATGACTATTAATAGTGATGCTTGCCTTATAATACACCACAAAAACAAAAAAAGATTCTGAAAAAAGAGAAAAAAAAACAAGCAACAACACTTGTATCACAGAATAAACAAACTCGTGTTAATATTCACAGCACGACACGTGTACACTGAAACTCTGTCAGGGTATAAAGTGATAAGAGATGTGAGACACAAGAAAATGATCAAATCTAAACTTTCTTATCTCCCTCAAAGATCTCAGAAATCTCCCTAAAAATAAGCTCTGCTGCAAAACCTACATTCCTGCCTACACAGGCAGCTGCCTACATAGGCGCCGTCCCAACAATCCCGGACCTTCATAAAGACTGTACAGGCAGCACAGACAGGTGCCATACAAATACTGGTGCTTAAGTCACATGTTTGATTTTCTGATTTCAACCCAGGTAACAAGATGAACAACATAATACCTTAATAAGCATAAAATACAAACTGTACACAAACTGTGGGTTAAATAATCAGTTTATAAATTATTATCTAACAACACTTATTGTTGTAAAAATTATTGTACCATTTTCACAATGCATTATGGGATTGCTTTCTCCATGAAAACACTGTAATTACCTTATAAGGCAGAATAATTAGTCATATGAAATTAATAATTAAAGAACAAATAATATAAAATAATTAAATAAAAAATATGTTCGGACCAGCTTTCACATCCAGACAGCAATTACAGTATGGTGCCTTAAAATGTCACCTCTGTAATCTGCCTCCTGGGATTTGGAGCACAGCAATAGTTTTTCTAAGTCTTCCTTCTCAAATCTCTCTCCATTATTGTGTTTAAACAGGTGATGATGTCCAGCCCTGTTCCTCTCACAGAGGTTCTGATCAGAGCAGACAGTGACTGTGACACATGTAGCTGCTCTGAGACCTGCTCAGCCGCCTGACAGCAGTGCTGGACTGACCTCTGTGACGCCCCGCAGAAACGCTTCCCTGGCCAGCTTGGCAGGTCCGTCCACCGTCTTCCCATCATCCTCTGGGCCCCAGCTGGCACTGTAAATGTGGACGTGCTGGGAGTTCAAGCTGAGAGACTGAGCTTCAACAACATCTGTTACCTCTCCATCCAACATCCGCACACCTGCACAGAGGACGAGAGAGCCGGAGAGAGAGCAGAAGAGTTAATGAATATTTCAGAGAGAACAGAAAAATGTGGAGAGTTCTGTAAGGAGGAACTGCTCTGTAAATGTAATACATATTTGGAGAAAAAGACAAACAGATTTAAAGAAGAAATTTAAAAAAGTATGACTCGCTTTCTCTTTACTTGGTGGTTCATATGGAGAATAAAATGGAAATCGGACAAATTTCTGGCTGTGTAAGATCAGGAGTTTTCCACTTTGCTTTGTATTTGGTTGGTGTAAAACCGAGCAGAACATTTAAAGGGCATTTAAAAGAATGATTCAGTGGCTGTTTTGGTTTGATTAATAATTCCAGCAGCTGGATTTACAGTCACGTTAACCAAATAAACACACACACACAACTCAGCAGCCAATCAGATCAGCAACATCTGCTGTCTCATGTTCTTTACACACACACACACAAGGGCAGAATTATCTTTTTATTACAAATACACACACTGAATCAGAAGACTCACACAGACTAGCCCTCTGCCTTAATTACCATCATCTATATGAAAATGTGAAGTATTTTAAATAAAAGAAGACATAAAAGACGGACAGTTTGTTTCTGGCTGAAGTGATGTCTGTCCCTGACCAACAAAGATATTTCAACCATCCAGTGAGAAAACACACCTTAATGAACGTCATTTATAACTGGCAGATAAAGGGTTTTCGATTAGCCTGCTGACATCGGCCGTTAGATGCAGAGAGCAGGAAATTACACACTGCTTGAAGAGTTTAATGTGTTTCACGAGTGATCACATTAATTGACCTTATTACCATATGCAAATTCCTAACTGCCAATCACACATGCTAAATCCATCTCACCCACCTCCAATTTTGGCATTGTATGCCACGCCCACTCCACAGACACCATTGTTTGCTGCTGCTGCAACCTCTCCAGCGCAACGAGTCCCGTGTCTGGAGAGAAAGACAGACAGAGAGAAAGACAGAAAGTGTCCCGCTGCAATAGATATGCACTCCTATTGAAGCTCATTGTTTCCTCCAGACAGAGCACAGAAGACAACGACTGAAAACCATGCACCAAATGACAAAAGCATGCCTTTCCAGTCTCTTCCTAGCTGTCATTCAAGCACACACACAAACAGACTGAGAGCTGTACAATATGAGAAATGACAATATGTATTCCACACTTCTGAATTAACATGACAGCACTGCAACATTTTCTCATAATTGTGACTTTAAAAGACCGTAAAAGACCTTGTAAGTCGGGTTTTGAGAGTTGAGCTCATGGTAAAAATGAAAAATGTCTAGTAATAAAAAACACACCAATGTTTTCCACACTCTTTAACTAATTAAAACGAAGGATAAAATAATACCTAATTATTTCAATAATACCTAATTAATGTTAACCATTCTGATACATGAATCAGATCCAATTTCTCAAGCTGCAAGCTGTGAATGAGATTAAGACAAATCACTTTAACCAGCTAACCTGCCCAGAAGCTGCTGCAATTTCCCTTTTCTCAAAATGATTAGATTAACTAGATTAACGACAACAAATGGCTAGAATCCCCCTTATGAATAAACATTTATATCAGCTCCTATTGCAAGTCATTTACAGACACGATCTACAGCAGAAGGTGATCTTTGCATCCAGTACATACAGAGAGTTTTTGTAGCTTTATGTGTTTCAAAGCAGACTAAAAGCTTCTCTGAAGTTTCGCCTCTTTATTCATCATCTTTATGGCACTGCTTTAACAACTTATAACAACAACAGTCTTCAATAATTCATTTCAAACAATCACTGAGGGACTTCAAATCACAGACATTCACGTTATTACTTATGGTCTGTACGTCTCTAGTTTCTAAGTAAGAACTATAAAGAGTTTTGTGCAATAAATGACTATAGTTATTTAGCCTGTTTATTGTTTGAATATCTGTCTGTCACTCATCCGGTTATTTTCTGTTAAAACGCAGATTGTCTCACTCACATCAGCATGCCGTGATTTCAAGTGAGTGTCTGTCTAATCTTATGAGGACATGTAATGTTAAAACTGAGAATATGCAGATGAGATCAGCCCTCAGACCCCCACACACAGTCAGAAAGACGGATCAGTGGTCATCTCCTGAGCTCAAGGGTTTAATGGCCGTCATTATAAAGGGCTGGAACAGTTGAACGTGAGGTCAGTTCACACACAGAGTCTTAACAACAGCTACAGGACCACAACACAACCTTTCTCTCCAAATATAAACATGAAATGCCTTTCTGACAGGAGAAAAGAGATGAAGGTCGGTACTCTGACAGCCACTCAGGTGTGAAAGCCATCATTTACTGTAAGTGTGGATAGTACCGCCTGTGCCTGCCTGTCTGGGAACGCTATAATGCATAGTGTTTGGATAAACACAGTAATAAATAAAACTGTGTGCAATACCCACAATTTTTACAAATAGATTTTCCTTATTTGGCACCTTGCGTCAAGATCAAATTGTAGTCTTTATAAATCTGAAACAGTATTCCACATTATCAGTGTTTCCTGCCTTGCAGAGATATCTTTTCCCTCACAGAAATGCTCAACAACCTCAAAAAGACAATGTGTGCTAATAACAATCCATTTCTCTCTTTAAATACAATTAAAATAAACTGCAGTGTTAATTACTGAGATACACTAATGTCAAACAGACAATGTCATGACATATCTGAATTCAAACTGCTTGTTACATCCTCACTGTTTACAATCACACATACTGATCTTCTGCAGACAGACAGACAAACACAGTTCATTAGAAATTAAGGTTTTTACACTTGTGGGCAGTATTCATCAAAATCCATTATAGGTCTGGGCTGTTTTCTCCATCTAAAGTTTTTCAAGGACTTCATCTAACAGATTGTTCTTCAGCATATCATGAGAATTTCCATTTTTACTGTCCATAACAATGTTGTGATGCCTAAGCATTACAGCTGCAGCATTATTTTTTAGAACAATTTCTACATCTATATGTGTATAATACCTCCCATTTTTGGTCATTTTTGACAGTCATTTCTAGTTCTCTCATTTCTAATGTCTCTGTTCTGAGGACAACCAGCATGTTGGGAATGATTATTCTCCATCTCCTTCCTTTCTATTAAGGTGCAAAATTACAGTGTAGTGTACAGTAATGAAATCTGTCCATGTGCTGAAGACTGAGAGACTGTAAGAAAGTGTGGCACATTCCAGAACTCAGAACCACTGTCTCTAACCCAAATTCCATGTCACGGTTCCGATTCCAGCTTCAGTTGCATTCTCCCTCTGGCTGGTGTGGAGCTGTAGATGGTTGGGCAGGTTTCAGCCTCTCTAATGAGATTCTAAAAGCTGACAGTGGTGGACATGAGGCTGACAGGTTTGGGTCACCTGAGCCCGGGGTTGAGTAGACAGACAGAGGCTTCGGCCTACCTGTGTTATTCAGACATCTGACTGACAGTCACTTAACACAATCTATCCATCACACACGTTATTAGAATTAAAGAGAG
>JAZGTH010000066.1:760000-772500 GCA_036877525.1 Chromobotia macracanthus | reverse complement strand
CATCTCATCTGCAGCCTCTCATGTCTCTCTCGTCTTTTCTCTTCTTCTCGTCTCTTGTTTGTCTACACACCTTTTCTCCTCCTCATCCCTCTTTTCATTCCCTCTGTTCTCCTCTCCTCTACAGCTAACAGGTTTTAGGAATGCTTCCCTAATGTTTCCAATAAACAACAAAAATGTTAAAATTGTTATTTTAAATGTTCTGGGAATGTTCAAAATGTGAAATGTTCAAAATTTTTTTAGAAATTGTATTATTGCTTGGTAACAAGATAGTTATTCAAACCCCTAACAATTTAAAAATAACGTTTTTAAGCTAACATTTTAGATTGTTTTCCAATGCAAGATTGTTTTTTGATAATTTTAAGAGAATTTAAGAGAAGTTTTAGAGAACGTTAGCCAACATTCTGAAAACATTTCCTATTATCTGGACTCCCTCTCAAATCACCCTGTTCTCCTCTCATCTTGCATGATGTTTATGTATTTGTGACTGTGTTTGTAACTGTGTGTCGCTCATCTTTACCTGTGGCTCGGCGTGTAGTTGGACATGAACTCCACGATGGCCAGACAAAGATCTCTTCACCACACCCCTATGCTGGAAATGATAGTAGTCACTGAACACCTGAAGAGACACATGCACACGTACACACACACACAGAGGTGATGTATTACAGCGCTGTTCCAAAAGACACTGTCCTATTGGTGACACAAGGTCATATGATCTTACACTCCAGAGGGGAACGCACTCATTCATTCCAGCACCTACACACAGACCTGGCCATCTCTCTGTGTCTAACACACACCAGGCAGTGCTGCAAAGGTACAGATGCATGAATTCATCTCCTGCAGTCCAAACACAATACCTGCAACAGATCCAAAACCACACACATGCTAAAGAGTGTAAATGATAAAAGTCTTTTGTGACACACATATGCAGGCTGACCTGCGAGAGGTATTTCACTGGATTTACATGTTTTGCTTGTAGAAGACTCGCGGTACATCAGAAAGGTTAAGTATGAAATGTCTGGTGGAGAGCAGCAGGAGACAGAGATAAAAAGAGAGTGAGAGAGATCTGACTCCTATTTCTATTAAATAAGATCCAGAGAGGCTGTGATGTTCTTGTCATGTGTTTCAGCTTTGTAAACCAGCACATAAACAGCATAAATTTCACTCCTGCTGGATGGCCACATGGTGCTCTGCTGAGCAGCTAACGTTCAGAAACACTCAGCATCTCACACAGATGTCGTCACTGGAGAAGTGCTTCACTAAACACATTCTGTGTTATACACTGAACTGTCCCCTTCCATTCATTCATCATGAAGCTTCCCTGCTGACACATCACTGCACCCAGTCTTCCTGTGCTGTCTCTGTCTCTCTCTTACTCAATATCCTGTGAGTATCAGCTTTGATCACACAACCTCTGCTGCCACCACCCAGTTCTTCACTCCTGCAGATCTCCAGTCCTGAAGAGTTTAGCTTTAATGTCACTCTATCACACCTGACTGTAACTTACAACTGAACTCTAAAACTCTTAGCTGTTTATCAAGTCAAAGTTTACATGTTTTCATATGCCTTTGATTTCATTTATATATATATTCTCCAACTGAAGGCCACATCACATTTGAAAACATGCAACATTGATCATGTGCCTCACCACTATCATCAATACAGCTGCATAATTAGTTTGCATAATACCACAAGTCAATACAAATCCATTTCTCATAGTTGCTGAGCAGTGAGTAGTAATGAATAGACTCATGTTAGATGCAAGGACACGCACTAAAGGAATACTGGGAAATGATCAAAACAGCCTCTGATGCCCCACTGAGCTTCCACTGATGTTGGAACACATTAATAACGATGCTTTGAACAGCTGTTCTCAGCTATTCTCTTACTGTTCTCGTGGCATCATTTACTGCAATTCTTTTGGACTATTTTGTTACTGACGTTTAAATCCAAGATGCTATTAAAAGTCAGTTCTACTGTAATAAAAGTACAATATAAAGTGTGTTATTTTACATATCACATTAAAATTGTTTGTAATACACCGGATGTATTTATATGAAGTGTGTGAGTTTGTGAGTGAGTATGTTTGTTTTCTATTTGCATTCATGTTTTTATGAAGTGCCCACCGTACAGTACAGTATGTGTACAGTATGTAGAGAGAAGATAGCTACATAACTGATAACTTCAAGAGGATCTATCTGACTGAATCTTCAAATCCTGAAATCCTCCAGAGGGCTAAAACAAGTTTTTACTAAATTAGTGTGTACTAAATCACTGCAAAGTTCCTCTGATCCGACGATGCACAAAATATAAATGTGCTGACAGCAGTTCTTCCCATAAAGAATTAAACACACACACACACACACACACACACACACAAAAAAAAAAAAAAAAAAAAAAAAAAAAAAAAAAAAAAAAAAAAAAAAAAAAAAAAACACACACACACACACACACACACACCTGAGAGCTATTTACAGCCCCTCACAGAGAGTAGTTTTCTGTACTATCTGTCTATTTTGTTCAACCATGAAGCTTATCTTTGATAATACTTCGTTTTTCATACGGAATGAAGAAAACAGAGAGTGATGAGAAATGAAAGCAGAAAGATGTGTATCAGCTGGAGCATTTACTAACATTCTGCTGTTTTCATCACTTCCATCTGAATGTCACCTGAGTGTTTTAAAAATGAGAAACACAGGATTTAAATATTGACTTACGGTTCCCCAATCATAACAATGAATTTGAGATCATCTGATGTGACGCATGATATCTTTCACCCTTATATTTCTTTTTTTTGTACTGCTAGGAATGATCTATATATCTGCTTTATATTTTAAGTGATAAATCATAAGACATTTCCCGTTTCATAAGACAGCACTGTTTTAGTTACCATCTGAAATGGTACTTCAGTTACTGTTCAGATACTGTAAACCTCTGGATATAAGTCCAATGAGTTTACAGCGTGGGTGGAGCTAGTGTGTGCAACACTGCAGAAACAGAAAGCAAGCAGTCAACAGAACGTGCTGTTGCTCTGTTGCAGCTGGTTACAATAAGGTGTAAAAAGAAAAGTGAGCTACTTTGTGTTCAGGAAAAAAACATGCGCAGCTTGTTAAAACAAAGACACTGCGTGGTGTGAAACTGAACCTCACTGAACCCCAGTAACCTTACATTGCTGTTTCAGAATCAAATCCAGCCTATTATCTGTTCTATCTGGAAAGCAGATACAGAGAGTGTTCACCCTGCTCAAATGTTTACTTAACCAAGCCAAAAATGAGGATTCCTTTTTTGTTTAACACATTGGCTTATTGTTATAGACCAAAAATCCTCGGACATATTTCAGTTATGAATTTGGAAGGTATTTTTCATTCGAGCTGTACATTTTAACAGTCCATAACTTCCCTGGAAATCAAACTCATGACCTTGGCAATGCTGCTCTTGTGCTTAAACAACTGTGCTACAGTAATAAGTGATATTCATTTTTGCTTGCTTCACCCATTCTTTTACATACAGTCTTTTTCTCTGCTTCCCTGTTTCTGTCCACAAAACATGAGTTCATCTCAACCAAAGCTGCTCTGCCTTGCTGGCTCGTGTAGCTTGCAATGGCCAAAAGCTTTTACCCAGTAATAGTGCTGTCAGTTACTCGGTTTCTTTTTTAAACAAACACAATATAAAGCTCTACTTTTATTTATACGGTCCATAACATTTTTTCTGTTCCTCCAGTGATGTTTCACTTGTATTGTATACAGACACACACACACACACACTCGGAGCGAATCTATATCCCCAGACTGTGAGTCAACACACACACACACACTTCTACATCCCCTGTAACTCTGTTTTCTTCTCTCTCTCTCGCTCTCTCTGCTATTCTCAAAACCTAAGGTGACTCTGTGTGAAAACCGCAAATCAACAGACATGTCTTACCTAACCTACTTAACCCTAACCCAACATTTAATAATGAGTTTCCTGTGAGCCAAAAAACTGAAGGCCATCATAAAACATCACAGTGTTTACTCTCACCTGACCCCAGATCAGATGATTGGAGGTCGCAATGAAGACGCAATTTCATTTCACCTTATTATGAGTGTCACTTCACATGATCAGTTCCCTGCATGAGCTTGACTGGTTATCCATAACACTGACCTCAGATCCTCACCGCACGCTCTGATGCGATCATAACACTGCAAACGTAAGTAAATAGAAAGAAATTTACTCTGTGATTACATTGCAGACCGGCTAGATGCAAATCAGTCACCACTGTGAATTCAAGATGGAGAGCTTTGTCAAGAGCGAGTTAATTTAAAACAGTGAAAGCGTGTTTTGACTAAGAAACAGAAAATTATTCAGACTGAAAAAGAAATGATAAAAATGACAGCTCTAAGAGAACACTTGGGGCGTTGAAAGTACTGCTACTCTTGTACCAAGTCGACACTACAATGATATTACAAAAACTATAATGATATTAGCCTCTGAAATGACTCGGTTTGGAATCTGAGTTCTGACATGAACACCACATGCACTTTCTATCAAAATGCCTGACTTTGTGAGGAATAATGTAAACACAGTCAGATCTTACTGAATATAAGTGAAAGTATCAGATCAGTAGTGTGTAAATGCAGTCTAACAGATCTGCGGCTGTCTATGATGTCACTAATATTAATCAAACAGAAGCACTTATTAACAACAAAAGCGTTTACTGCTCAAAAGCTGGATTACTTCAGTGGCATCTACAATCACACATGAACAAGTTCTATCAGAAGATAAAGATACAGATGATATCTTAAGATCATAAAATCAGGTGTTGATGACAATTATTCGATTAAGAAACACTCACACAACAACATGCTATTGACATCACACACTGGTACTGATTACAAGAACTCCAACATTACAAAACAAAGACAGCATAAATCCAAAAATATTTCCATTTTACAGCTAGTATCTGGCAAAATAATACTCCAAAACAGTTCTTTCATCTCAAGGGCAACAAGATCATCAAAGGTCTAAGACAACACCTCACAAACAAAAGAGAAATGACTTTGTGATGTGAAAATCAGCGTAAGAGTGAGACACTGAGATTGAGAGAACAGATAACACACAGTCAGACCTCTGCAGAGAGAGAAAAGGGTCATTACCTGAGAAATGGAGGCAGAACTAATGACCCAGAGAGAAAGATTCAAAGTTCCAAACACACACACACACACACACACGGAGAGATCATACTGCTCAGAGTCACTAAGATGTGAGGGAGTTTCAGATACGCACAAACACACACTAATCTCTTCACATTTTATTCATAAGAAACTGTCATTACTGTCATTAAAATCTGTTTTTAATTCGTTGAAAAGAGCGGTAAGATCTTCACTGTCTTCTGCACCCCTGCTGAAACGGGTGACTGAACTAACCTCATTCTAGACTAACAGCGCATTCTATCCAGCAGCTTCACTCCTAGAGATTTCCGCACCATCACTCCAAACAGACCTTCATCAGAGCTTTTAAATGTTCATCAACAGATCTGTCCTGATAATGCAAGAGATCCAGGTGAAGGACAGTTCAATAACTCTGGTATTAAAATGAGAGTACCTGTATTCAGATCGGCCCTGAACTAAACAACCTGATCAGACTTCATGAGGAGTGTTCATTTGTACACGTTCATAAGATGCACAAAGACCTCATTGTCAGTTCATACAACCTCAATGTGCCATTTTGATTTCAACCTCATCCTAACCAAAACATTTACCATGTTTTCATTTACCAAGGCCAACTGCTGAAAATGCCCTATATAATGCAATGGGTTTTAATATGTTATTTAATAAGTTATTCTAAATCAGTTAATTATTAAGTTAGTTAGTTAGATAATTAGAGTTAATTATCGATAAAACTTGTTTTTTTGTAATTTATGAAGCAATCTCTCTCTCTCTCTCTCTCTCTGACTGTACTCACAATAATGTTCCCTCTAATTTTCATAATCATGTTTGAGCAAATTAATAATCAGCACTGAGCAAACTGACTCCTCTGTAAGTGCAAGCTGAGGGACTAAGTGTCATGAAGTCATATTTTGATTTATATCAATATACTAACAGTTACAGTATGATAAATCATGGGTCTTTGTCAGATCTGTGGAAGTAGATCAGCATCTTGAAAAAGAAACACACATTTGTATTTAAATGGGATTTTATGGTAGACTGCTTAAAATTTCATCAAAATCAAATCAAAAGTCTGAGTCAAATGCTTAAAACTCACCTTTATGAAAACCTGGTTGAGAAACTTTTCTTGAAGGCCCTGATCTTAGAGATCTATATCTATACCAATAAAATCTATAATAAAGTCATACAGATGAAAAATTACAAACAAAACGAGCAAAAAAATATTTTTATTAAAGATATTAACATCCATCTATAAATCACTCTCTAGGTCTTCATCAGGAATGAAAAAGTCTGATCTGTTGATGAACATTTGAAAGATCTCCAGTGATACAGAATTACATACCACAATTCTGACTTAAACCCTCAGAAAGGATCATTAATCATATCTAAGAGAAACACTTCTGCAGAGACATGCAGCTGTGCAATGGCTCTCAGGAGAGCCATTACCTGTTCCCAGCTTTCTCAGAATCATCATCTACACAAGACGGTAATGACAATGATTCATTCCCTGTACACTGCAGTCTGACACACAAGAGCTTCAGTATCAGATCAACGGGGCTCAGGTGTTCCTGAATAAAGGTTAGTAATACCCACTGTATCTCCACGGCAACCCCTTTTCTTTTAACTCTCTGAGTTTTGTGAGTTCACAGGATTTAGAAAAAACATAATCGCTGCTTGTTGATGTTTTGTCTGAGTGTGAAAGTCAATTAATGGACTGATGGCTGTCACACAAACTAGATCATACAGATGCTTTCTTTTTTTTCCAACAGAGTGATGCTAAAATTTCTTAATAAACTCTTGACTTTGTCGCTTTAATTAAGATAATGACGGTCTGCTTTTATACATATTAATGGTGTCAGCTGGTTGCTAATTAACTGTCCTGTAAAGACCTTGAATCAAAAAGCATAAGATTTAAACTTTTGTAATGGCTGTGAAAACACACAGCTCTGATCTACAGTGGTCAGTGTCTCACTTGCTCCAGCTTAACACATAAACATTCAAAAGAAAATCTCAAAGTAGCAGCAGCAGAGCAGCTGAAAAGGACATGCTTCTGTGTGAGAGAGAGACAGACTGTAGCGTTCGCCATTTTAAACATGTTATTTTCACTAAGAAGAGGGTTTCATCCATTCTCTCATCCTCCTTCAGACTCTTTCTCTCTCTGTGGACCTGCGGGAAACAAGCTCAGCATGAAAAGTTAAAAGGTTTGTCCTGCCCCAACCTGTTTGTACAACCTGCACTTAACAATGCACATATAAACACTGACACAAATCAATATTATTACATAAATCAATACAATACTATTAACAGTGTAATAGTTAAATTTACAGTTTCTGAAGAGTTGCCAAGGTGTTGCTATGCAGTTGCTAAACCCTCAACCATCACAGTTGAGAACAACCAGCACTGAACAGTACAAACAATCATAAATCAGACCTCAGAGCTCTGTCAGAAGCCAACTGCCTTTTAAAATAATCAATGACACACTAAAAGCCAAAAAGCCCATAAGAAGTTCCAGGACATGACATTTGAAAAACAGTAAATAACCATTATTTTTTTGAGGTTTTGAGGAAGCATGTGCAAATAAAATATGAGATGACCATTGAACCTAGAATATGCCCCAGAAAGTTCTTCCTCTGTGTACTATTTGCAAAATTTTTATTTTGTTTATGACAATAACTGTTGTGTATCACACAATCATCCTATGTGCCAGCTCAGTTTAGAGAGACAGCGAGCGGGACATCTTCCTGAGCCTGTCAGAGGTGATGACGGTAATGAGCAGCTGTGCTTTTAGTTCACTCGTTCTTGCTCTGTGGTGTCCCTGTAGCTGTAAGATTACTGCGGGGATGTCTCACATGCCAGAGCTGTAACACTTCAGGTTGCTATAAAAATTTCCTCTGTTGTAAGTGTACAGCTGACAGTGTGAAAGAAACAACGTGTTTTCTGTAACAAATAACTTTCTGTTTCAGTTTTTGATTTGTATCACTCAAATGTTCAGACATGGCTTTTATAAGCTCTACAAATATTTTTAAACTTTCATATAATACATAATATCAGCTGTTAGCTAGCTGTTTACATACTGTCCACTGCATTGAAAATATGTGAATCAACAGAGACTTAAAAACAGAGTCTTTGATTTACAGCTGAATTTTAGAGCTACATAACTCTATATAATGAATTCTGGTACAAGATACAATCATTTATGTCTACCAGCTCTATTCTGTATTTTCAGCAGTCTGATGAAAACTGTTGCGAAAGGGCTAAAAATATATAAACTAGAAAAAATGAACAGAGTGTAAAGTAGAAAAGAGAAAGAGGAAAAGAACCCAGCAGAGATGGTGAAGGAGAGGAATTATTTAGGCAGTTACTGTATTAGGGATTTTTTTAAACTGACTACTGAATTATCTGGTTGTTTAAGGATGTTAAATGTCAGTAAGATTTGTTGAAGAGGGTGAAATAGTTAAAGCAGTGCTGTAATAAATGACTTTGGATACTCAGCTTCTTGTAATGGGCTTTAACATGCCAATTCAAATTCTTTAGCTTTTCACTTCTTCATGCATAACTATATACAAATTATATATTCAGCACAAACTATAGTGGCACATGAGCCATGAATGGGTATTCTCTATTGGCTGGCCAAGAAAATGCTTTTGATGTCCTTATGAATATTTATAAACCCCCTCACCTATGATGTGACTCACTCACCTATAACAGCTTCATCTGCTGAGAATTGTAAAGATAAAGATACAAAATAGAAGAATGACACTACAGACTCCTACAGATAAAGACACAACACAACGAGTGAAGATATGCCAAAGAAAGTGACCAACTACTTAATGCAAATCTTTCGTGATCTATTATAATCAGGGTGATTTAGTTAATGAAACCAGTAAATTGTATGTTCCCACACATAGGGCTGTACATTAATATATCGTGTCACATCCTTAAATCAACTGTGAACTGTGCCAGAAACCATGAAAAGCACTGTAAGTTCTGGGACACTGTAACAACCGACGTAACAACCAAAAGCATGAAGTATACAAACAACTGAAACAGTGCAAACAGAATACGAGATGTTCGGAGTAAACAGCCCTCAGAACAGAAGTATGTTTGAATCTGGTCTCAGATCCCTGTGGCACACACAGGCACTAAACTATCCATGACACTGTAACATTATAGATATTGTGTAGTGTACACTATCAGAGCAGACATGCTCCATGCAGAGCTGTCCCATCAGTATGCATTCCTTACCCTGAACCAAGAGCCTGCAGAAAGAATCTTACCTCTCCAGCCATCTCACAATAATGATTTCTGAAAGGCTGGCAGAGTGACAAACCTTTGGACAGAGAGAGAGAGAGAGAGAGAGAGACAGAGAGAGAGAGAGTGAGAGAATTTTGGTAGCAGGTGGATAAAAAGACAGAGAAAGTGAAAGGTGGACACAAACAAGCCTGTCAGGTGGTGGGAGCATATGAAACTCAGAGCTCTTTATGTGGATCTGTACATGTGAATTATGACTGAGATTTGACAGAGAGTTCTCCAGGGACCTCTGATTGCCTGAAATTAAAGGCAGGGGGCGGAGTCTGTGTTGAAATACAAGTGTATCTACATGCAATAATAAGCACCTGAACTACATTACAATGAACATAAATATCAACATGATTAAATCTGATAAAAGATTGATGATGAATATTTCACAATAAAATCAGGAACATGTATTAATTGAGATTTGATTTTGATGTCATTGATTTCATAAATTGATAATCAAATGCAAACCAATAAGGCTTTTAAAAAACAAAACAACATTAGCACAAATGCACCAAAAATGTTAAATTACAGCATGTGGCACCCTAAAGAGATTGTCCTATAGACTTCTGTTGTAAACAGTATACATATTTCCTGCATGTTTTTACAAACTGAGCTGCATGTTGACACCATTATTTTTGCTAATCGACTGCATGTCAAATTTGAGCCGTTATCATTTTCCCCTCTGAACACACAATGTGGTTTTATTATTATTTTGATAATATCATCTTCACAGCAGGTGTTTCGAGCGTAACAATCTAATGTCATGCTTGAATCACTTATAATTTTATAAACATATTTTATAAAAGTTTACTTTAGTCATTTACAGCTGAATGATTGTTCCCTTTTGGGGTTATGTGTGATGGTGCTTTCAGCTTTTACACAAACACTAATAGTCAGCAGAGATGGAAAAATACACAAGAGGCAGGAATGCAAAGCTTCTACCCACATAACCTCAGAAGGGGAAGACATGCTGTACTGTCAGGAACTGTCTGTATACTTCACTGTGAGAGAGATCAGTCAGTAGAGTGGCAGTCTCAGAAAGACAGAGAGGTCACCTACAGTTTCTGAAGCTACAGCCACATACAGGACCATGCTAATGTAAATCTAAATCTCAGGTTGAGGATTCATTTAAAACTCCTTCCTAAACTCATCCACTTCAGTCCCAGTGAGGAGAACCGCTGGTTCTTCTGAACCTCTGTGAATTCAGCTACACTGCCTCATGAGAGCTCTGGCAGGTGCGTGGACAGCAGGAGGCCCTTCAACTGCCTAGGAAGCTGGAGAAATCTGTTTTGAACTCAGTTGAGCTCTTACATGATATGCTGTGAATGCACCAAGAATGGGTATTAAATTGGTGTCGGAAATTACAAGAAACAGGTCCTGTCCTGTTAGAAAAGAGAAGAGGAGAGGACAGAAAAGGAGGCGAGAGAAGAGGAGTGGAGAAGAGGGGAGATCTTTATTTTGGCAGTACTTCTCCTGTCCTCCCACACGTGTGCTATTCACAGACTCCTCACAGCGAGCTCAGAGGAAACTGCACTAACAGGCATTAATTCACTTTCAATAATGTTTCAGCTGAAGGAAGGAAAAGAATACAACATATGGCGAAATTAATTTCCCTAATCATACCTGACACATCTGTCCTAATGAATCAATTAGTGACACATGCACAAAACTGCCACCTGACAGGCATTTACAAGACATTTTAAGAAATGTGTGGAGGTGTGTATGTGTGTTTGCACAAACGGGACTTTCTCAAATGTAAAGCGCTAAAGCTTGACAGCATAAAAAATAAATGATGTAGCAGAAGACCAGCGTAAGCTTCACTCAGCATTATCTCCACACACACAAATGTGACAGAACAGAGGATAAATCTTTGATAAAGAACTGATCCAGCTCACCCTCCCATGACTGATAAAGCCGTGTTTGTGTGCGATTCTCTCGGCCTCCTCTGCTCCGCCTGTGATGTGGACAGCCCAGCTGTTGGTGTAGATGCCTCGGCCCGCAGTGGTGTGGACCTCAGTGCTCTTGACGACCAGAAACACCCACAGGAGCTGCAGCAGAGTCAAGTGGGGCTCCATCAGCAGGAGTGCTTAGGCTCCAAACCTTCTGGTCTTCAGATTATGTTTGTTTCTCTAGTGCATCTGTGGGCTGCACTGTGAAATCAGCTCTGTAATGACCTGGAGGAGATAAAACAGTGTCACAAAGACCATGAGACCAATGTACTTCTGTAACGCTCAGGTTAGCTAAACATAATCATTCTGTCAGAAAACAATCTCAGAGGGTCCCGGGCAGGCTATACATTTTTATGAAGGTCACTTAAATGTAACTGGCATTACACTAGAGGAAAACTGGGATACAATCCAACACTTGTGGTGCAAGCAGAAGATGGCAGACAAACATCCAGACGATGTTTGAGCCTTTCTGGGTCATCAGGGACAGCTCAGGGACAGCTCAGGGACAGCTCAGGGACAGCTCAGGGACAGCCCAGGGACAGCCCAGGGACAGCCCAGGGACAGCCCAGGGACAGCCCAGGGACAGCCCAGGGACAGCCCAAGACAGCCCAGAGACAGCCCTGAGACAGCCCTGAGACAGCCCTGAGACAGCCCAGTTGTCAGAGCTGAGCATGAACACATACTGCTGCTCTGAGACATGGTGAGAATGCAAATCAACTTCACATTCAAACAATTTCCTGCTGAAGTCTCTGGTTGTGAAATATGAATTTAGGGCATTTGGCTGTGAAGCACAAGCTTCAAGGTCTTATAATGACAGAGCCAAAATGCATTTCAAATGACAGAATGCCATTAGCCAAACTAGTCCTGAGTGTATGACGGGTACAATGCAGATTTGAGCATTTCAATAGCACCACCTGGTAGGAAGCAGTGAGGATCCTGCTGAAGAAACAAACAAATTGTCACGTCTAAATTCTGCATTACAGAGCTCATTAAAGACTGGCACAGTACAGCAAGCTGGAGAGAGAAGAGAAGCGTGTGTGTCTTTCTGATGAAACCTGTGAGAGTCACGCCTCCACAAACAACAGAGAGAGAGAGAGAGAGAGGT
>JAZGTH010000066.1:647500-755000 GCA_036877525.1 Chromobotia macracanthus | reverse complement strand
AAAACCATTCCAACTGAAACAAGAACTGAACGCGGTTCTTCTCACTGTGCTGCGATGCATCTCATTCACGTCTACGGGAAAAAGTATGAGCGCGGCAGCAACTGGTCCGAACCAGAAGTGCTCGAACTTCTGCAGATCTGGTCGGACGTTACAGTGCAAACCGAGCTGGTGACATGCCTCCGAAACCAGCACGTCTTCAACCGAATCGCGAACACTCTTCGGCAGAAGGGCATCAACCGGACCGGCGATCAGTGCCGGGAGAAGATTAAAAAGTTAAAGCTGGAGCACAAGCAGAAGACGCTGCGATGCGCCAGGTATTACGAGCTTATGGAGAGAGCCCAGAGTAACCGCTCCGCCGCGTCCTCCGGTACCTTCCCCGTGTGGGGCGGTCCGGGCTCGAACCAGGTGATCGGGGTTCAAGAAGCCGCGGTTGGGTCAGAGGTCGCGGGTAACGCGCCCAGAGCAGGTGAGGTACTGGAGATTAAGACGGAGGTGATGAGCTCGGATGAGGAAGCGACTGGCCCGCCCGAGATGCTGTTCGAGTTCGGACCTGTTGATGAAGATGATGAGACCGATGCTGATCACAGACACGCGGGTCCGATCGCGCAGGATCAGACGGACCTGGATGGAGAGCAGAGAAACACACATGTGGTGTGTTCCCCATCAGGTAAGAGCAACAAGTGTGTGACAGATAGATAGATAGACAGATAGACAGATAGATAGACAGATAGATAGAGACAGATAGATAGATAGATAGACAGATAGATAGATAGATAGACAGACAGACAGACAGATAGATAGAGATAGATAGATATAGATAGATAGATAGAGACAGACAGACAGACAGATAGATAGAGACAGATAGATAGAGACAGATAGATAGATAGAGACAGACAGACAGACAGATAGATAGAGACAGATAGCACAATTGTTTGTTGAGTTGCATTATTTAACTTCCCTGTATTTGTAGTGGTATGATCTATATTTTGTGTATATTTCAGTATTAATGTCAGCTGCACTCACGGCTCTTGTTTGTGTTTCTTCTGTGCTTCTCCACTGATGTTTTTAAAGCAGAACTGTTGTCACGCCAGCTGTCAAGTTTGCAGATAATTCTTTACTGCGTTTTTAGTGTTTCAGACTTTTGTTTTGCTTTAACTCATTTTAAAGTGTAAAAGTTCATGATTTAATATTGAAGTATTCTTTTACTGTGAAATCACAGATTTCAGTGACCAGAACATGACTGGCTCCTCCGGTGCAGGTGTATCCCCTGCAACTGCTCCCATGGCAATCAGGGATGGAGGTAGCCGTGGCGACCAAGAGAATCACGGAGGTTCTGAATCGTTCCTTCAGAGGAAGCGTCGCAGGGTGGGGCGAGGAAGCGATGGGGTGTTGACAAACGCTCTGGCCGGGTATCTGCGCTGGCAGCAGACAGCAGAAGAGCGTTTCCTCACTTTGGAGGAGGCGCGGTTGCGTCAGGAGACGCAGGCTGAGCAGCGGAGGGAACAGCAGGAGGAGAGACGAGCAAAGCAAGAGAGAGAACACGAGATTCGTCTGATGTCCATATTAACCAGAGTTCTGGGCTCAACGGCAGCGATGGAGGACCAGAGAGCCACCACTAGCGCAGCACCGGTTCCCAAATCTCTGCTCATGCCAAGCTCCTTACAAACCCTGTTACCTCATCCGTCATGCAGCAGTCTCAAAGCCCCCGCTGTACCCAGCATGCTTTGGGGTGATCAGACAGCCCAGTACAGTCCGTATCTGTCTCGCCGTGGCAACAGCATGCGGCTGCAACAGGGAATCTTGCAGGAAGGCTACGCCCAGTATTGCGATGACAAACACGACATAAACACAAACCCTAATGTTAGTCTCTCTAGAAACAGTACTGTAAAGAACTAATTAAAAATGATAAAGATAGTACTAAAAATTACATACAGTGGGCTCTAAGAGTTTGTTTTCATTGCAAAATTGCGTTTTCCAGCATAATCATAATATAATAATAACATTATTATATAATAATAACGTTCATAATGAAAAACGACCATAAATCTTTCAAATGCTTAAAAAGCCTCATTTACAAATATAAATTGAATTTTGAATCTTGGTTTTAGACTTTTGGACACCTTGTTTACTGTAAAAGGAAAAGTGCTAATTTCATATTATTCACGTGCATCATTTTTATCACTTTTTTTAGTCAAACATTTTAAACCATCCTAGAAGTAAAAAACAAAAAAGTTAAATAAAATTCTAGCATTTACCATCACAGCACTTTTCACTATTTGCAGACTTCTTCCTCAGATAAATTGTTTTGTTTGCCCAGAATGATGATGTTGACCCAGACCAGCATTTGTTCCTGTATAATAATATAAACAGCATTGTGTTGGTCCACTTTGCTAGATTATAAATTAGAGGCAAACGTCCCTCAGTCCAGTCAGGAAATGTAGCCTTAAATCTGTGTGTTTTTTCTCATTGTAAGTTGTGCTGTTCTTTGTTTATTTAGCATCTGCTGTGCTGTAATGTGCTGTTGTCTTTAATGTCTTTATTTCAGGGCATTATCAACATGGGAACTAGTGAAAACAAGCTCTGCTTTGACCTCCTGCAGAAACGGGTGAGAGAACTGATTTTCATTTAGTATTATAAGTGCCTTTGTTAGATAATAGACAACAACAGTCAGTTTACTCCGCCAGAAATATGAAGAGAGCATTTGGTTAATAATACATAAAACTGTGAATTTTAAGTGTTAATTGTGGTGAAAGTTAAGGCAAGTTTACTTATGTTAGCAATCTGAAATTACCTCAGTTATGTAAAACACGTGATTATTAGTTTTCTATATGATCTAACCTGATGTATATATATTATATATAATATGTATTTTGGAGTGGGCTCTTTTAAGTTCTGATGATTAGCAGCCACTCAGAACTCTCAAGCAGCTGTGTAGTTCAGTGCTAAACATACATGTTAACTTAGCAACCAGAGATTAATGCCCCAGTAACCACCCACGCTGCCCTAGCGTTGCACCAGTGAGTTTTGCACAGATAAGCGTCACTCTCAGTTTCTACAAAAAATGGAAAAATCCAGTTTTTCTAATGTTACAGTAGAAAAGACCTTCTGAAATCTTGAATGAAATTTACACTGGATGTCTTGCATGCATGAAGATGTTGCAGCTGACCTGTTCTTGGTTTTCAGCTCATGCGACCTGACATGCTTCACGTTGAGCCTGCATTTCTGCAGTATCCCAGCTGGAAGGGCCACAGTTTGTAAGCCAACATTCACTCATTTAAGTGTCTCAGATTTTTTGCAAAACCTGCATTCATTTGGTTCTTAAAAACCTTGTGTTGATGAATATGCAAAAAATAAGTGCACAGTTCATTTCTCACTATTGATTTATTTTTATGTCTAAACGTCTGTTCCTGAAAGCCTGAGAGAGGAGGTTGCAAAATTCCTGTCTGATTCTAGCGGCTCTCCAAACCCTCTGAAAGCTGAGAATGTGGGTTTGTTTGATTTTCTCACTTATTAACCATCATTGTTGGTAATTGTTCTCTTTTCTCTTTATTTATGTTGTGACATGTTTCTCTCGCAGGTTGTTGTTATGAATGGTTGTGGGTCTCTCTTCTCAGCTTTGACAGCTGTACTCTGTGATCCAGGAGGTATGAGACCACCTGAAAACTGTGTGTGTGAAACAGAGGCGTTTTCACACTGAAGCGGTTACAGATCTAACCTCATGTCTTCAGTCTAATGATTGATTGCTGATATTTGGGCCATTTTGAGATGATGGACACATTGATCTTTATATTGTGTTTGTGTATTTTAGATTGTGTTCTCATTCCCTCTCCATTCTCTGGTGTAATAAAGGAGAACGTGAGCTTGTACAGCAGCATCAAACTCCAGCATGTGCCACTTCACAGTCAGGTGCTACACAGACTCGCTTCTGTTAAAAATCAAATGTTTTCCTAAAAATATACGGGAGCTTTAGTTTAGTAATTTCAGGCTTTAGTAACTGTAACCATATCAGTGTTCCCACCAACGGATGATATGGTTGTTTATTCTGTACTCTCACACTGAAGCAAATGCACTAGTGCTTTAAATTCTGATGGATTTTGATTGACTGTCAATTACTTATCCATGAACTTATTCAGGAAAAAAATCACTCTGAAAGTGTTACATCATTCATCTGTATCTTTATGTGGCTATTTATTGATCTTTTATGTGTCTATTCTGTGATTTTGAGTGACTATGTTTACAGCCTGCAGAAAATGATGTCAGACCCTTCCAGCTAACTGTCGAAAAACTGCAGAACTCTCTGGAGGAGGCAAAGAAACAGGTTATATTTTTAATTGAAGCACAGACACACTGTACAAGCACACAAACTCTTTTTGTAAATCTTGTGTTTTTCCTGCAGGGATTAAATGTCAAAGCACTAATTTTACTAAACCCCCACAATCCACTGGGAGAAGTCTATTCGCCTGAAGAGATGACCAGCTTTCTAAAGTTTGCCAAAGTGTGAGTATAAACCATCTAACAACCACAGGACCTGAACCAAAGCCAAAAAAGTGAATAACATGTTTTTACATGTTTAATTAATTTGCCCTTTACTGATGAGAGGAATTAAATTTGTTTAGAAGATTGTCATTTGAATATCTGTCTCTCCTCAGTGGCACTCGTCTGTGCTCATTTACTCGTTCTTTCATTATTTCTCTCTCATGTGCTCAGACATGAACTTCATGTGATTGTGGACGAGATGTACATGCTCTCAGTTTTCAATGAGATGGACACGTTTCGCAGTGTTCTTAGTTTGAACGGGTACATACACAATCTCTCTCACTTATTTACTTACATACTCATGTCTTGTATGTAAAAATTGAAGTTATATTGCCTGTAACAACCATGATAAACTATGTTGATATTTCCACAGGTTGCCCAGATCCCCAGAGAACACATGTTTTGTGGGGTGTCAGTACGGTAAGAATGGAGTCGAGTCACAGCTGCTGGAGACTGGATTTGGGTGGATTTTACAGTTTTATTTGTGGGTGTGTGTGTGCAGGACTTTGCTGTGGCAGGGGTGCGAGTGGGTGTGGTCTACTCAGAGAACACTGATGTAGTTCAGGCTTTGGATCAGCTGGGCTGCTTTCATGGAGTCCCAGGACCCACACAGTACCAGATTTCCCAGCTGCTCAGAGACAGAGGTGTGTAAACCCTCCATCACAGACTCAAGATCCCCATCTGTCATTCTGTCTATGACTGAATCACAGTGTATCTTTATAAGTACTGTTCATTTTTAGAGTGTTGGCTGATATTCTGACTGCTGTACCTGTTATTTATTTAGCAGATGTTTTTGTCTAATATGTCTTTTAATCTCTCACACATCAGTAAAGATTAAACAAAAAGCAACAACATCATTTCTATTAAGAGTTCAGCGCAGTCTTGATGTGTCAGAATCAGGGCTGTCGAATTGTTGTTTGGATTGTGAATGAGTGGCACTTTTGTGTTTCCAGACTGGCTGAACAATGAATTCCTGCTGGAAAACAGACGTAGACTGAGAGAAGCTCACAGCTATCTGACAGGAGAACTGAAGCAGCTGGGAGTTCCGTACCTGAACAGAAACGCAGGGGTCTTCATCTGGACTGATCTCAGCAAGGTGACACCAGAGAACCTACAGTACGTTTCTGTATTATCTTAAAACCTGAACTTCTCATTCAGTTCAGTGTATTTGTGTGCGTGTTTGCGTGTAGTATCTGAAGGAGAAGACATTTGAAGAGGAACTGTCACTGTGGAGATGTTTCCTCAAACACAAGGTTCTCCTTAGCTGTGGTCAGGCCTTCAGCTGTGTGTCACCAGGCTGGTTTCGAATCATCTTCAGTGATCAACAGCACAAACTCAGGCTAGGTCTGTTTAAACATCTCTTTACTCACCTGACCGGACACTGTCGTCTTCTTATATAATTTATCTGCTGACTCTCCAAGGGTTATCTAATACATAGATATACATATTAACTTTATCTATATTTCCATTCTCCTCCATTAGAGAGCAACTGAAGTGAAACAGCTTCCCCCACTGCTGTAAACTTACCCCACTGCTATTCTTTGACTCTGTCACTCTCAGCAATGACTTCTGTTCTGTTTGGACAGTCAGTGTTTATTACTTTTCATCTGTTCAGGTGTGCAGCGGATCAGAAAGGCATTAGAAGAACTTCAGAGCTCTACCTCATGTGAGATGACGGGACACAAACAAGATGGCACAACTGGCTCAGTGAGGAGAGAAGAAACTAAAAATACAAAACACAAGTCCAAAGACACGTCAGTCATATCTTCGTGTGCACAAAGCCAACAGCCAATCAACAGGGGCTGCATAAAGATGGAGTCTGTCTCATTGGCTGACGAGGACTTCGTAATCCTTAACAGCCAATCAGCTCTCGCGTCTGATAGTCTGGGCTCTCTGATTGGTACTTTGCGCCAGCAGATCCATACATCTGATTGGCTGGAGAAAAACAAGCCTGAACTAGCTGCTGGAGAGGGCCCAACATGACTGGACGTTTTTATAGATCTGCTGAACAGAGCCAAAAAATAGTGTAAACGACACTATTATCCTGACTGCCACCGTAATGCTGTAATTAATGTCAAATTCTTTAAATTCATTTCAAGGAGTCGTGTCATAAACAGTTCTGCTTTATCTTTTAAAAAGACCAATAACTTGTTTTGAAATCTTTAAATTTCTGACATCAGAAACAGATTTGGTTGTGTTGTCTGCTGTGTGTCACATCTGCTTTCTGCATATCAGCTGAAAGATCCCAACATCAGGAGTAAAATTTATTTTTGACAAGATCTCTGTTAATTTCTGTCTGATCTTAACAGATTAAATGACACATTAAACGGGGCAGATTCAAATTAATCTTTCACAACAGAATGCATAATGCATTTATTTCAGTTTTAGTTTGAATGCATGCCATCTTCAATCGTAAGAGCACAGTAAAAGTGATCTCAGGTCTGTGGTAAAAGCAACAGGAAGTAATCGTGTGCAGGGGTTTCCTTTAAGCCCACCGTGCGGTGAAGAGGAGGGTGTGTTTTATTTCCTGTTACCATGACAACACAGCAACACCCCTGATGTGTAGCAACAGAATCGTGTGTGTGTGTGTGTTCACAGTGTTATTACGGTGCTGGTAGGGGATAGATGTGTTTATGGGACGAAACACATTAAAACACTTTCGCATCTGCATGTTTCGCAACTCTTTCTCATTCACTTCATCTTTCAGTTCTTTTTTGTGTTCCTGGTGCACAATCACATCTCTGTAAATTTGAATGATGTTCACATTATTACAAGGAGCAAGTAAAAGACTGTTTACTTTGCTCCATATTAAGAACTTATTAAGAAACCATATTAAGAAAACTTAAAGTTTAATTGACTCATTCTCCTTTTCTCTCAGAGCAATGACAGGACCAGAGCTGGTCGACTGCAGGAGCTGTTGTTGATTTGTTTGTCATGTGTTGGTATGTTCGGGACAGGCCAGTGTTAGACAGCACATACTGATCACTCTCTCTGGGTATCTGATGGACAGCAGGGCTTGTGCTCTCCCTCTCTCTCTCTTCCTGTTTTTCAACAGTGGAGCTCTCTCATGGGTCAGTTCAGAAAATGACTTATGGTTTTGAAACTGTACTTGTAAAGCTTGCATAATGAAAAGGTAAAACTAAAACTCTTGCGTAAAGACTGCATGCTAATTAGACAAGATAGCGTTCAGCTTCAGTTTAATGGACTCACAGTGCCATGAAGCGGTCACGAGCGCAAGTGCATGCATTGGCTCACTGCCTGCAGGAAAGGGGAGGACAGCTTCACTGACTAATGTCTCCAGTTATGAGATATATGAGGCTGGCAGCACTCACACTTCTGTCAGTCAGTTAACACTGTTTCACTTCTCATTTGACTGTTCTGAGAACAGGTGTGATTATGATCTGTCAGAAGTTGAGTTTACAGTTACAGGTGGTTTGTCTTTTGCAAACACTGTAAGGATGATGTGGAAGTTTTGAATGATAAAGGTTTTACTTGTGCGTGTTACCTATATTTAGGTTTGTTTTCAGCTTACCTGTGTTCCTCTTTTTCAGCTAGTTTTATCTTATTGCAGTGTACTTGGCCAAATAAATTGAAATAGTCTGTTTTTAATAATAAAATAAAAATTAAATCACCCAGAAATAAAGATGAAAACAAACTGAAACCAAAAAGCTCTGGAGGTTCAGTTCCAGTGAAACATTAATAGATGAATCACAGAATGTGTGTGTTCATAGTGAAAGTACAACAGTACTTTGTCTTACTGTATGCAAATACCCAGTAATGCACCTGGCATGAAAATAAGCCAATCAAAGCAGCAGGAAGCAGATATGATAAGTCCTCATTGGTGAATAAACGCACCCGTTGTTTTGACCTGGCGAAGTGTCACAGGTACACAACCTGGTCTCTTTCTCTCTCCATAAGTCAGACATTGTCTCTCGCTCACAAAGACTACAAGCTTCAGAAAGAAGAGGACTTTTAACATTTTCTCCAGAAAGAGTCTGTCTGGATCACATTCAACATCTCTGGTGAGACACTTTCTTTAAATCTCATTTCATACCCCTGATGGATAGCCAGTACATGATCGTATAATCACAGGTATCAAAATGCAGACGATTTTCTCACATCTGCAAGTTATAATGTCTGTTTTGTTTTTATCTAAATGAACTTTCTGACCTTGTGAAGAGTTTTACTCTGAACTGCAGCATCTGAAGCAGTATTTACTTTAAAACATGATATTTTACCTCACACATATTTCTCCTAAAGCCACTTAAACTGATTTATTAACAAAATACAGAAAGGATATGAAAAATGAAGTCAGTTTGCATATGACACTTTTATTTTGTTATTTTGTTGTGTAATGCAACATTGCACGTTATTGCGTCTCATGGGTTCATGTAGGTGCTGTTGTAACTAGGAAACATATGAATGTGTGTGACAATGTTTATGATCATGAAAATATCATCATTCACTTGTGTATCATAATTGTGTTCATTCAAAATGTTGAGTTATTTATTAGATAACTGGGATCTGGGATCAGTTCACTAGTTACACAGTAGTCAAGTGTACAGTGGTGATAGTACCTGTATCAGCCATTGTGGGTTTTAATGCATTTTTAGAGTAAATAATGATCACACTATTCATAGTTGTAATCATTATTTAGTGTTGGAATACCCCCCCCCCACCCCGTTTCACACACATTCTACAGAATCATCATTCAGAGCAGCACACAGACACATATATGTCAGATTTCATGCAGAAATTCTTCATTACTGAATAACACACACATTTTAACACACAAACGTGTTTTTCACATTAGTGTTATACACAAGAGATGGTTTACAACTAAAACATTCACAAGCTTCTGATGAATGTGAGCACACTCAGTCCAGGCAAATATTATTTCTTTGGTTATATGATTTTGTTTGCTGAAACACAATGCAGAGTCATATGTTTATAATTGACCTGAACGAACACAACACAGATCACACGTAATGGTCACATGTAATGTTAGATGATTGTTACTGTTGAAGACTGCATTACAGTAACTTCATTAGGATTTGAATTTGATTGGACTGTATAGTTTTATTTTTTGTACCAATAATCCCATTAAAAACAAAGTGATTACAGAGGCAGTAATAATTTTCAGCTAAAACACATATTTAAATCGAAGCATCAGCCTCTTTCATCCTAAGCTGCATTCAAGCTGTGCGATTCATCAGTGCGTGTGTTCTGGAATCAGCTGTAGAAGACGCACATGCACTCAGAGTGTGTTTGCATAACACTGTTTCCAGTCCTCTGCTCTGAAGTGAGATCAGGTGATAAAGGTCTGACTGACTGAACCATTCATCTAACTGTTGAAGCTTCCCGCATGCAAAGCAGTTAAACATGCTGACACATTCCTGCGACTGCATGTGTGTGGAACGCACATTAAATATCACAGGAATGCTGTCGAGTGTGCTCCTCCTCACCTCTTTATCAGCTTTATAAGTTATCAACCACAGAATTTCTCATCTTTTATCCAGCACACGTGATATGATGATTTGAATTGTGTGTGTTGTTTTAATGAAAGTCCTCTGTCTGTTCATTATATACAAAAGAATGGCCAGAACTTTCTTTCAAATTCCTTTTGTGTGCTCCTAAAGTGAATAATGACAAACTGTTATGAATCTGAGTTATGAATCATTGTGCCCTTTACAAGACACCCGACCTTAAGTTGAGCTTGTGAAGTTGCTATTGTATATGTGAATAAATGCTGTATTGACAGCACTGGATGATGGTCCTTCAGGCCTGCAGTGACATGAGTGTCCCAGCAACTGTGAGTGTTGACCACCAGCTACCTGCTTCCTGGACAACCAACTACAACTGCTCTGATGGTAACATTTTCATTCAAACGTCACAAACACAACCTCTGACAATACAGTCACACTGCTGACCGGTCCAATTAAAGCTGTAGGTGTGTGTAGCAAAGTATCTAATGATATCAATGCAATTCCAGCTGAGAAAAACATGCTCTCATGATCAGTTTACAGTGCCAAGTGAACAACATGGTTATTTTGGTCCACCAGTTTCACAGGCATTAGAATAAACCAGCTTGGACCAGCACATTTTTCTTGTCTTTTCATCAGGAATTGCAAACCCTGCCATTTCAAACCCTTTTGAAACCTGATTTCTGATTGAACTGTCTTCCCTAGTTTCCATGGTGTCGTCTGGTAACACAGGTCATCTCTGGTCTCAGGATCTTCATCCGCAGAACTGGTCTAAGTATCAGGTCTGGGAGTGGCTTCAACAAACGCTGGACATGCACCAAATCGACGCCACCAGCATTCCTTTCCAGAACTTTGACCTGGATGGAGGACAGCTGTGTAACATGAACTACCAAGACTTCAGTCGGGCAGCCGGATCTGTGGGTCCTGTTCTGTTCCAGAGCCTGGCTGATCTCAGGTGGAATGGTGAGATCCAGAACTAGTGATGCTTGTATCTTTCCTGTTTTGTGGTTCCTCTGTTCTCTTTTACAAGTTTCTCTGTCTAAAAGAGAAATGGTAGTTTTTCACAGATACTAGTGTTACTGTACTAAATAGTTAAAATTAAATAAATGATCATTTGATTAATGACAGTGTGTTTTGTACTTTATTAGATGGTTTAACAGGCTCAACCAGTTATAACTCCCTATAACCCCCCCACACCTCCTCAGTTGTGTTGTTTACAGATAATGTTAACGTTTTGAGCCTGTTAAATTCACCCTTTGAGCAGGTTACACCACTGGGCCTGTTATCATTTAAATCAGAATCCTTTTCTTAAATGTATCTAACACAAATAAAACAGACCACTTACTAAAGAGACCCATGTGTCCATAAACGTGTTTGAATCAGTTTCTATAGCTGCGTGTTGATAAACTGAATCAAATGCATAAAGTATACAGTTGACCAATGAGAACAGAACCAGCAAGTTAAACTGGTTTACAACAGTAAAATGTGTGTAATGACCTGAAACTTGATAACAGTCGTTGGAAAACACACGTGATTATTAATACATGAATATATTTACTCAGAAAGCATGCTAATCTTCTGTTATTTCTCATCTCACAGCTCAGTACAGTCAGGCAGATCTGTTTACACAGGGAGACATTAAAACAGAAGCTGATGGTAAGTAATTGTGCACGAAGCAAAAATTCAAACGCTTTCGGTTTTCTTTAATCCTCTAAATGACAGGGTTCAGGTGACCCTGAATAACTTTATCTGAAAATGGAGCTGTTCACCCATTCTCCAGAATGATTTATAGACTTCTGAGAGGCAGCTGCTGTTGTAACAGGTGTATCACTTTCACAGCAGAATTCTCCTGTTCAATACTTCCCTTCAAAGAAGAGTGCAGTTTTTACAGCACTTCAGGTACCCGCAGCTCAGTTTAAATCTCTGATGCTTTACTTTGACCCGAGTGCCAGAGTAACCTGTTGTCTTCACATATTTCATTGTGTTAATTTTCTTCTTTGCTCAGACGTGTTTGGGATCAAAAGCTCATTTCAGCCCAACACAACGCTGACCCCACCAACTTCTTCCAGCCCAGGTGAAAGAGCGTCATCTGGACTAAACTAAACCTGTATATAAACCCTGTACTAAATGACTGTACATGTACTGATACTTTAAAGATACCTCAAAGAACACAGTGGATTTTACCATAGTACCTTTCCAAAAACCATTGTATTACCAGTATGTGCTTTTAATTTATTACTCCACAGTACTGTTATAACCTGAAATAGTAGAAATATATAACCTGAAATTAAGTACAACCCCAAATCAGAAAAAGTTGGGACAGTATGGAAAACAAATAAATTCAAAGTAATGATTTCAAAATTTACTTTGACTTGTATTTCATTGCAGACAATACAACAGCACATTTAATGCGTTCATGATTTTTGTTTTTTTTCTTAAAAAAAAAAAAATTCCTATTTTGGTTCTTGCAACATTTCAAAAAAAGTTGGAACAGTAAAGCATTTACCACTTTGTAATGTTGCCATTCCTTTTCACAACACTTAAGACGTTTAGGGACTGAAGACACCAAGTGAAGAAGTGTTTCAGGTGTAATTTTGTCCCATTCTTGCTGCAAACAAGTCTTAAGGTGGGCAACAGTACGGGGTCTTCATTGTCGCATTTTGTGCTTCAAAATGCGCCACACATTCTCTATTGGAGACAGGTCAGGACTGCAGGCAGGCCAGTCAAGTCCCTGTATCCTCTTCCTCTGCAGCCAGGACTTTGTAATGTGTGCAGAATGTGGTTTTGCATTATCTTGTTGAAATATGCATGGACGTCCCTGGAAAAGATGTCTTCTTGAAGGCAGCATATTGTGCTCCAAAATCTCTATGTACTTTTCAGCATTAATGGTGCCATCACAGAAGTGCAAGTTACCTTTACCAAGGGCACTGACACAACCCCATACCATGACAGACCCTGGCTTTTGGACTTGTTGCTGGTAACAGTCTGGATGATCCTTTTCTTCTTTGGTCCGGAGCACACAGCATCCATTTCTCCCAAAAAATACCTGAAATACTGATTAATCTGACCACAGTACACGTTTCCACTGTGTGATGGTCCATCCCAGATGCCTCCGAGCCCAGAGAAGTCGACGGCGCTTCTGGACACTGTTAACATAGGGCTTCCTTTTGGCACAGTACAGTTTTAACTGGCATTTGTGGATGTAACTACGTATTGTGGTACTTGACAAAGGTTTGCCAAAGTAGTCCTGAGCCCATGTGGTGATATTGCTTATAGATGAATGACGATTCTTGATGCAGTGCCGCCTGAGGGATCGGAGAGCACGGTTGTTCAGCTTAGGCTTGCGCCCTTGTCCTTTACGCACTGAAATTCCTCCACATTCCTTGAATCTTTTAATTATGTTATGCACTGTTGAAGGTGAAATAAGCAAATGTCTTCCTATCTTTCTTTGAGGAACATTGTTTTTAAACATTTCAATACGTTTCTCACGTATTTGTTGGCAAACTGGCGATTCTCGGCCCATCTTTGCTCCTAAAGGACTAGACCTTTCTTGGATGCTGCTTTTGTACCAAATCATAATTACAATCACCTGTTGACATCACCTGTTTCAAATCACATCATTATTTAACCAATTTACCTGATTACTAGCCTTAAATTGCTCCTGTTCCAACTTTTTTTGAAATGTGTTGCAAGAACCAAAATAGGAATTTTGTTTTTTAAAGAAAAAACAATAAAAATAATGAGGAACATTAAATAATGTGCTGTTGTATTGTCTGCAATGAAATACAAGTCAAAGTAAATTTAGAAATCACTTTCTTTTTTTATTTGTGTTTTCCATACTGTCCCAACTTCTGATTTGGGGTTGTAGAAAGATATAACCTGAAATTAAGTAGAAATATATAACCTAAAATAAAGTAGAAATATATAACCTGAAATAAAGTAGAAATATTTCAGGTTATATCTTTCTACTTTATTTCAGGTTATATAAAGTAGAAAGATATAACCTGAAATAAAGTAGAAATATATAACCTAAAATAAAGTAGAAAGATATAACCTGAAATAAAGTAGAAATATATAACCTGGAATAAAGTAGAAATATATAACCTGAAATAAAGCAGGAAGTATCTTGAACACACAGAGAATAGAATTGGGAAAGAGGAAAGTGGGTCACCATGTAATTACGTCACATTATTCTGTCTGATTGAACCTGATGTGTGAGATTTTTGTTTATTGTTTATTTGCGGTTCTTCCTTGTCATCTCTTATATACGTGAAAAGATTTCAGCTTCTTTCTGATCGCAGAAAGAAGCTGCGATCAGACCAAAATTCATAGTCTTCCAACCTTCATAATCACCCATTGATATTTGTCAAATGTTTTTAGCAAAATGTTCAAGCTAAATTTTAACATACACAAAAGAACATTAACTAAATATGTAAATCTCCTAAAGGACAATGAAACTGAAATGATTATTCACTGAAAACTCTTTCTTTCATCATTTTTTCTTCAACTTTCTCATTTCAGATCCCAAGCAGCCACACAGTCGCCCTCATCAAGTGAAGAGACACAGTGAGTTTATCATATTTTTCAGATCTTCTCTGAAGTGTTTCTGTGTCTTGACCTTCAGGAACCTGCCAGCATCACAAACCCTGAAGTCCTGAAAGTGCGTTAGATATCTTCTTGCCCTCATCTTATCTTTTGTGTCTCCTCAGACCCTCGCGGGACGCACCTGTGGGAGTTTATCAGAGACATTCTGCTGAACCCGGAGCACAACCCCGGGCTCATCAGATGGGAAGATCGTTCTGAGGGGGTTTTCCGTTTCCTCAGATCTGAAGCCGTGGCTCAGCTGTGGGGCAAGAAGAAGAACAACAGCAGTATGACCTATGAGAAGCTCAGCCGAGCGATGCGGTACCTCAACTATTCCATTGATTTAAAGTGTTCTGATACTTAAAACAAAATAAAACCCCATCTCTCTCATCTGCTCAGAGTAAGATCTGTCGTCTGTTGACGTAAGATCTGTTTCTGTCTTTTCTCTGAAGGTATTATTACAAACGAGAGATTCTGGAGCGAGTTGATGGACGCAGACTCGTCTATAAGTTTGGCAGAAATGCTCGAGGATGGAGAGAGTCAGAAATGTGAAAGACTTTGTTTTAAATTTCCTCACTCGTAGCTTCTATGTGAAAATCTTTATTTATAATATTCCAGCTATTTGAGGAGCCTTACTGCTGTGTTTATAAGAATTGTGCATCTATCACATTATTATTATTTGTTTGTTTTGGATTTTAATCTTCTAATTTCCTCAAAAAGTGGCAGAAACTTCAACACTGTGGTGTATAAAAATGAAGACAGTGGCTGTCTTTAAAATGTGTTTACATTAAAGTTTTACTTTGTATATGAATGTGACTGACAGCATAATGTTTTTGTATCTATACAGAGAATGAACTGTTAAAAATGGGTTTTTACAGAGGGAGCCTCTGTGTGGTTTTAGGCTTCAAAACTAACTTAATTTCAGTTGAACACAATCTGTTTATAAAGTCCAGCAGACGTACCCTGAACATTCCTGTAACCAGAACCAGCAGAAAGACACTCCAGCTACAGAATGAAGAGGTTGAAATGAAGGACTAGACAGTGAACATATACAGAACTAATAGCAGGTTGTTTTAAAAAAGGTTTTGATGGCAGGTCTGTAAACGTCACAACAGGACATGATGTAACGTTTGTTTTTTACTGCTGTATAGAGCTGTACTTTTACAAATAAAGGCACTAATTAAACCCTTTTGGTATGTGTGAAAGTGTTTCATCTTTCTGATACTTATGAAGTCTGACAAATTTGTTGTTTCTTGTTTTATTGATAAATGTAATAAAATTGTGTTTGCTTTAAAATAGGCAAACAAATAAAATAAACTTAATTTGAGATTTTCTTAAAAAAACAAGCAAGACTAAAATGCTGAATAAGAAGTTATTTTCACAGTACAAAGTACTGAGTTTTTTCTTATTATAGATGTTTTTGGTGGAAAATGTACAAGCATGTTTCATAAAATCTCACCTAAACACATCTTTATCTTGACCGTGAGATAGTGCTCTGTTTTACATGCAGCCAGTAAACCCATCACCAGCCCCATATCTCCAAACACAACTATTTGAATGTGGCATATACGTCTTAGACCATTTATTATTTAAAACAAGTTGATCACAGCAATCAGATGCTGCAGTCAGAACAGGGAAATAATGGCAGATAACTGCAGCTATAAAAACTGACAAAGGTCTATCAGCTGATCTCTGATCAGAGGAGTCTTTGTTTTCTCTTCAGACTGGATTCAGCTTATCTCATTGCTCCAATTTAAAAGACTCCAGATCTCAGATGAGGGGCATCATATTCAGACTGGGGGCACAAAGTTTGGCATTGTACTAGCTGAATGTTTCTTCTCATTTACCTCAAGCTTTTAAATAAGCTGTAAAATGCAGTTATGTATCAAATGAAGCAGCATATACAGAAATGTGTTCAGACACTTTTTTTCAGGGTCTAGTTACTTGAATTTGAAGCTTGACGTAAAAGTTTTGTAATACAATTCCTCATGACAAATAATTACACACCAAACAGGTGAAACCTGAGCATGCTGGCAGAGAGTTTCAGTTTCCTGTAGAGGTCTGCTGTCACACCAGTGAGGGGGGGTTCCCTTTAACTGCACCCACCCACCATGCAAATATCAGCAGACACATAAAGACTGTGTATTTCCTGGTCCAGAATCAAATAAGAGAACAGAGTTTAAAATGAGAACACTACACTGAGCTGGACTCCCAAACTGTGTGTGACTTAAACGTCTGCTGAAATATTACAGAGTGAGTTTAACATCTCTGTATTCCTGCACCAGCCCAGAGAAACACAATCAAACAGTCATTCACTGGAAATGATGTGAATCATGTTTGTTTTATGGGACTAAAAATATAAATACAAATAAAAACGTAAATAGTATGCTGTTGACTTCATAGCCTTGTTTTCCATACAATACAAATAAGTGTTGACTGTGGCTGTCAGACCATAACATTCTGGAAGTGAAGAATCAGGGAAGTAATGGATAATATTTAAATATTTTGTTGAGATATTTATGATTTACAAACACACTAAGAGTGGAAAGAAGAGTAAACTTTTGTTTTTATGAGAAATGTACTTCCAATTGCAACCAACAGAGGGCATTTTGATTCTCCTAATCAAAAGAATACCTCATCATCTCTCAGAAACTTGGTGAATTGTGAAAGACTTGAATCTTTTGACATGTTAGGCTTTACTGGTTTACTGGTTTTTACTCACCTGGTGATTGTTGTTTTCAGTTTATCAGGTTTATTGTGCTGGCCTGTCTTCAGGTAATATATTCTGTACAATGCCAATAAAACCATGGAATGGTAATTCACATAATTAAAACTGTCACAACACCATACATCATAAGAGCACGTTATTTTTGATCTAGACTGTGGCCTAACAAACTGTTACAATATAAACGATGACAGTAAAAGGAACTGATGTTTATTTATTGAATGATTCAGTATTAAATTATAACTGAGCTGACCAGAAGAACGATTCTAAGTTACAATAAATGAACAGTTTGTGAGAGATTGTTTTCTGCTTTAACACACAAATATAAAACCTCCTGTGGTCAGGTTTGTTCTGCAGAAATATTCAGCACATTGGTTTTGTCTGATGAAGCAGGAAACAGATTTAAATGATCAGTGCTCAGAGATCTTTTGGTACGGATGTCTGGGTCATATGTATATGCCATACGCCGGTGTTCGTCTTCCGCTCCACGCTCCGTTCTCTTCCGTTCATCGACAAAGATGAAGTGACAGCAGCAGCGGTGGCAAGCGCTTCACATTCTCCCTCAAACACTGAAACTTCTGCGTTCACAATGAAAAATGTTGTGGGATACCTGAAGCAGCAGCAGAGCCAGAGCCCGACGCTGGCCTCACAGTGGCACAGTCTGGAGGATCTGTACAGCAGAAAGTATGACTGATGAACACATCAGCTGCCTTCTGTTCGTGTCGTGCTCCTCTTCTGTTGTTGCAGTTATTGTAAAATGAGTGCTAGCGTGATTATTTGCTTAACACCTAGTGAACATTGTTGTTTAAACGTGTTTATTCCGAGATCACCTTCGCTTTGGGTTTAGAAATGTATAGAGGCATAAACTCAACCTTTCGGTTGTTTCTGCACGGATGAAAAGAGAGCTAGAAGGTTAGAAAAGAGAAAACTGATACTTGACAGATGAGGCTGTCTTGAAGCTGCTGGTGTTCTTCTTTTGTATTTGCTCTTTTGTAAGACTGTGGCACCAGCTGACACTGAAGCTGACAGTCTTTGTTCAGGATCCATATTTTGTGAGAGGAGACGGACTGATTCAGGTGTAATATCAACTCTGAATACAACACACTTTAGAAATGTGATGGGAAACATTTTAGTCTTATTCTTATTTATTTTACAGCTCTACGAAACTTCCTCAGTGATTCTGAACACAGGTGAGATGTTCCTCTGAGTGGACCTGTCTGTGGATGTTGAACCTGCCCTGTGAGAGTATATAATAAGTGAGTGTGTACTTAATGTGTTTAATTTTAGTATAAAACAGTTCTTGGGTTCTCATCGTAATGTACTTGTGTTTCTAACAAAACTGTAACCTGCCTGTTTTAACAGAATCAACCCGTTGTCATTAGTAGAAATCATCCTTCATGTTACTAGACAAATGCCAGGTAACATCCTTTTAAATGAGTGTCTTCCACTTGTGCTTGTTTTATTCCTTTACACACCTGCATGTTTCTCAACAGATCCAAATACAGCCATCAGCTTTCTTGAGAAAACAAAAGAGAAGGTGGGATGTTGTTCTGTCTTTAGAAGCTTTGAGAAGACATGATTTCTGCTGAATTAAAATCATTGTTTGACCAATCAGGTGAAAGCCAGAGACGAGGCCGTCATCCTCTGTAAAACTTCCAATGGCAGTCTGAAGCTCGACATCAATGATCTACAAACAACGAAGGTCATTTGTGTTATTCATACTAGATCCTCACTTTCATGTCAGACTTCTGCTCTTCAGATTATCAGTCTTATTCAGTATTAAATTATTCTTGCAGAAGCAAATAGAGGAAGTGGATGAGATGCTGAACAATCTGCCAGGTGTGACGTCAGTACATGGGCGATTTTATGATCTGTCCAGCAAATATTATAGCATCATTGGGAATCACGCCCTATACTACAAAGACGCCCTGCGGTACTTGGGTTGTGTGGATGCCAAAGACTTGCCAGGTGAATATTTGGTTAAAAAATTGCTACACAACACTGGAGTTTAATGCCATTTACTTTACTGACACTTCATTTGTGTTTAATGAAGCATTGACCTCTAGTGGCAGCTCAGCTCTCTTACAGAAATTAATACTTGGTATAATAAGTCACTGCAGGTAGAAATATGAAGTGTTGATGCTGTTTGTGGTGAAATTTTCACTCTTTTTTCTCAACAGAAGCAGAGCAGCAGGAAAAAGCTTTCACACTGGGTTTGGCAGGTCTGCTCGAAGAGGGTGTCTACAACTTTGGAGAATTGGTAAGTAACCAGCATCTAGTTAGCACAAACTATCAGTCTGTTTTGCTAACATGATTTGATCTTTAAAGCTGATGCACCCAGTGCTGGAGTCTCTGAGGAACACAGATAAACAGTGGCTGATCGACACGCTCTACGCATTCAACGCTGGAAACGTGGAGAGATTCCAAGTGCTGAAGACAGCCTGGGGACAACAGGTCAGAACTACTCGTATTAGAAGTGAAACAGCCGTCTCAGTGTAAAGAGATCAGGTGGTGTTTCACTGCAGATGTTGTTACAATTCAGTGTGATTCTGTAAGAGTTTATATTCATTAAAGTTGATTTGTTTCTCTCTAAAGCCTGATCTTGCAGCTCAAGAGGCCAAACTCATGCAGAATATCCAGTTATTATGTGTAATGGAGGTATGAAATGCAGCAAATCACAGACAGCTGACCTTTCAAGAAATCGCCCGGAGTGCCAAAATTCAAGTCAATGAGGTTTGTTTCTGCTGCGTGAATACAGCAGTCATAATTGGACAGTTTATGTCCCCCCACACATTTTTATCAAACAGCAGAATGTCACATTTGACATACTGGATTTTTGTATAAGAAAAGAAAAATGGTATTTTGTACAAGCCATTTTTCTGTCATCAGTGTGTGTTCCTGGAGAGATGAAACAGGGTTAATGCTCAGCTGTCAGATTGTTTAATCCCAGTGTGCATCTGTTTAGCCTGCACTGATTGTCCCTCCTGCAGGTGGAGCTGTTGGTGATGAAAGCTCTCTCTGTCGGCCTGATCAAGGGAAGCATTGATGAGGTGGATCAGAAGGTTCACATGACCTGGGTGCAGCCCAGAGTTCTGGACCTGCAGCAGGTAAATTCACAGATTCCTCTGCAGATGTATGGGGTTACAGTAGTACAGCAGTGTTACAGTAGAGTCTTTTTCCATCTGCACAGATTAAAGGCATGAAGGACCTCGTTTGGACCTCTGGTGTGGAGATGTTAAGAACATGGTCATGCTGGTGGAACAGCAGGCTCAGGCCATCCTTACTTCAAACTAGGGTCAACCCTAACCCTTACAGTTGATCATCACTTATATTTCATTCTGCATGTCTCAGTATCTTCATTATGATAATATAGCAGTTGTTTACACTGTAGTTTGGTGTTGTTTTATGTTTGCAGTGTTAAACTGCAGATGTTACGAGTCTGTTACAGATGTTCTTTTTGAAACACAGTATCATTCACTGACATGCTACAGTAAACAACAGGTCATCATTTATCATTTTTTTGTAATAATTCTAAGATTCTTCTACTGCATTCTGTCATGATTTAGACTTCTTTACTTCAGGCATTGTTTTCTAAAGAGAGTTTATATCTGTGGGATTCTGTAAACAGCTTAAAAACATCCCAGACTGAAGCTTAACTTTGTTCTGTTAATATTACAAGTGAGAAAACAGCTCAGCTAGATGGTTTGGAAAATTATTTTTAGACAGTGTTAGATGTATATTTATTGGAAGCTTCCTAGACCAGTTGAGTGTCATTTATTTATTAAAGGTTAAATAGGTTTAGTAAGAGGTGATTATTCTGCTGCTCCAGGACGTTTCTTGTAGTTCTCTAGATTCGTCAGGATCCAGCCAGAGGGTACGAGGATGGTCACAAACATGGTCACCATGGCGATGGCTTGCTCCTGCACCAAAATACATGAACTTGAGCAGGTGCTGAGGTGAACATGAATGTTTCTCCATAAGCTACACAGGATGATATTGATCGTGGGTTTGATCGTATATTTTAACATGTAGAAATACACGAGGGTTATCTGAGTCCATCATGAGTTCATTTATGTCGACACATGGCGGATCATTGGAGAACTTAAACTGAGACAGACTTCAGGTCCAGTAATATAACATGCATTCCAGGCCTGTACAATACAAACATATTAGTCATTTACATCAGTGTAAAGCTGCTTGACTTTATTCAGGCCACAAGGTCATAACACTGCCCACACAAATCGCAGATTTAAAGCCTCTGAAATTGCTTTTCTTATTCGATTATCTGATGTGAAACATTAATGATATAGCAGGAATCCACTCGCTTTTCTCATTCTGTGTTCAGTATTATATATATTATAAACATGTTCAGTTTTACTCGTGTTTGTCTCACTTTTTTTGACGTTATAACTCAAGTATAATTCATCAGCAGATTTATTATACTATATAATTATACTATATAATGAAGTGTAATTCATCAGCAGATTAATTATACTATATAGTTATACTATATAGTGAAGTATAATTCATCAGCAGATTAATTATACTATATAGTTATACTATATAATGAAGTATAATTCATCTTACAGGTTTCTTCAGTAACTACACAACACGTAAAGTTCGTTTAACGTTACACATTGGTCCTGTTCGACTTACCCCGGTGGACAGTGCATGTTTGGCTGGTTTGGCTGAAATTTTGGCTTTAGGTATGATCTGCTGCTTTATCGCAGCCCTCAGCAGGTTGCAGGAGCGACTCAAGCCCGACATTGTGTTCAGAGGTTTGGATTATCCAGCGACTAAAGCGTAATAAGCCCCAGATGCACCCGGCTCAGAAACAAGAGCGCTGCTGTTTCTTCTGTTTAAGTTCAGGAGGAGGACAGAAGAAGAACGAGATGAGGTCGTCTGGCTGCAGGAGATACCTCGCTTCTGAGGACTGCGCCTGCTTTACTCCAGAAACACACACCAGCCCACCAGTCATGGGGGAGGGCAGTGCTGCCCTGAAGCCCCCCGGATTATTTACAGGTTTAGTTCCCCAATACGCTGTGGCTCAGACACTCGTTTTTATCTAGATGTGTGGGGAATCTAAACAGATGTGTGGACATGTATGCATTGTGTATGGACGTGTATGCATTGTGTATGGACGTGTGCGGACGTGTATGCATTGTGTACGGACGTGTGCAGACGCAGTATATGCAGTGCGTGTCAGTGCTGCAGATGGTTATTTTCTGGTCCTTCACTCATCGTTGCAGGGATCAGTTTCGGTGTAATGCAGTGCAGCTGTTGAAATCTGTCTGTGGATCTGTGTCCATGTGTCAGAATGATCTGCTGGACAGACCTGCTTATCCAGTTGACTAAACGCTTTAACAAGTTTGGCAGCATGAAAAAACACTGAATCACATGGTTTGTGCCATGATAATCAAATTAACATGCAGTGTCATTATGGGGACTTCAGTCAATATATATATATATATATTAACATGCATATTATCAATATTACATGTTACAATTGTGACATGACTTTATAAGTCATGTTAGAAATTATTTCACAGTTGTAGGACATGCTGTCTTCACACAGCCTTTACTGAACACACGTGTGTGTGTGTGGGGACTGCAGGAAGCCATTTCTCTTGGAGCAAACAACACGTCTGTCTCACATGATCTGAACTCTCCTTTTGCAGCTGTTATACTTTGGCCACGTGTTAAAGGTTATTTAAGGTGGTCTGAACTGTCTCAGCAGCCTTCTGTGAATGTGTGTGTGCACAATGCAGCTGAATGGAAAGAATAAGTGAAACCAGAGTGATTTTAAAAACTAGCCATTTATAACACACAAAACTAGGTGTGTGATTCTGTCATATATTAACATGTATCTGATCCAACCTGAAGATAATTGATTACTTTTGTTTATAAAACGTCATTAGGATATATTATCCTAATTGCCAACTATTAACACACAGAAAAGATTATCACAGTTATCTAGTCTAAACTCTGTGACCCCCAAATGTTTGTCATAAATTTATTTTAAAGTTTAAACATCACAAAATATGGCACAATATACAAAATGCCCATCACTTCAGCTAACAAATTATAGAGTTATGTGTAATGAATATTTCGGATGGTTTTGAGCAACTTAAGTTTTGTTAAACCCTTAGAGAAAACAAAAGAGTCAAGATTGTTAGTTACTAAACTGAAAAACTTGCTTTGACTTCAGCAGCTGCAACAATTTCACACGTGAAGACAGAAATAATGATTTACCTTTGAGGACTGTGTACCAGTTTTCTCACCCTGTATTTAACATGATGTCCACTATCAAGGACAAACCGTCTTCCATCTGGAGGAAACATAAGATGTTTAATGCTACTGCATTCACAACATTAAAGCAAAAACTAACAACTCATTTTTCTTTTGTAAATGCACGTTCAATATCAATAATAATTCTCTTTAATCCAGCCATGCTTAGTTTCAAACTAAACAAACTGCTGTTATTAAATTATTGAAGTGGGACAAACACAGTTTAAGAAACACTCTGTGTTTTCTGTGCTCCCCAGTTCTTCAATAATTCAAACACATTTACAGGAAACGAATGTCACTGTTACTACAGTCACACAGCGGTACATGTACACCACAAAACACACACGTCCCCGTGTGTCAGTGAACAAAAACAGCACAATGTTCATTATGAGTTTGATCTAGTGCCGTTTTGTCTCAACATACTACAGAAAGTTTACATTGTATGTACATTTAGTAGTTCATTATTAACACTGATGACTTTTCTATCATTCATCTGCAGTTAGTAAGTGTTTTGGGTATTCTGGACGTGTTATTTTAACGTTACACGGAAGCTCACAGACACTGTATACACAACGTTATTTACTGAATCTGTTATTTTATCACACTAAACTATGACAATAAGTCACAAATCAAACTGTACAAATCCAACTGCGGAAACACAGGGCATCTCAGTGAAGTGCAGCTAAGTGAAGTTTTATTGCAGCTAAATGTAATAATTGTTCTACATGCATTTTGTGATTTATGATGATTGCTTTTTTTATTTAGAGTGCCCTGAATATACTTACAAGATGCTTGGCTGTTGATCTGGAAGCAGACGCAATGTGTCGCCGTTTATCCTGAAATATGAGTGAAGCAGGGTGTACAGATGTTTCTGTCTTCACACTGAGAAACACTGAACATAAAATTGAATTGTTGAGACCTAGCAATGAGATGTCATGGTGGTATTTTTATACAGCTTTTAAAATAGTTTCTTCCCTGTAAGTAATAACCTGTCACGGTTAATGCCTTTTCATGAACATAAAAATATAAGACAGACAGTGAGTCAAATGCCATTTATGAATTTTATTTCTGAATCCATCTCCAGAAATGGAGAATCTCTCATCTCCACCATCAAGTTATTCTGCTGTAAGTCCAGACATCAGACAGCCTGTGGGAGAACTCAGCCGGGCACAGCGGAGGTCAGGGGTGTAAATTAGGACTGATTGATCTCTTTGAGATCTCTTTTGATTGAGAGATTATCTGCACAGCTGACAATCTAACAATTAAAATAAACTAAATAATAATAAATTAACTAACCAAAATGTTTTTCGTTAAAAACAACTGACTGTTCTGTTTTATGAAATCTATAAATAATATTTATGAATATATAAAATATACTTTACATGTTGATCTACCTTTTGCTTACAAACCATGAGTGAGTAATTTTGACTGAAGAACTAACCTTTAATTTACATGTACTGTCTCCAGATGAATGATCTCCACCACACTCTGAGCCCTGATGAAGAACATGAAGAACAGAGAATGAACATGAGCAAATTACACTTCATTCAACAGTTATTATGAGCCATTTTCAAACATGACAGTGTCAGTGAAATGATGGCTTATTTGGTAAGATAACAGCACAGACACACCTTTACTAACTGTGTGATAAGCTTAATATTAAGAAAATGCGGTGCTTCAAACTCTTGTGTGGTGCCATGTGATTAACAGTATTATTCCTGACATGCTTCTGAGACGTCCTATTTGTTTGATTTGTTTTTTAGTTTTGTCTTTTCAATGCAACTTCTTGATAAAACCCATGTTTCTTTTCACAAATTGAAAGCTGTGAATGCGTTTTCTCACACAGATGAATGTCTTGAATGATATCAACACCGTGTCTTCTGCTGTAAGACAGTTTTCTGATGTTTTCTCATGTTATTTCATGCAGTGACATATTACTCATTTCTGCATGGGGATGCTCATTTATAAGGTTTTTGGTTAGCCGGGTGAAGTTTTCTTTATGAAAACAGAAGGTAACTACTGGGTAACTACAAGACACAAGGATGATTTAGATAGTAAGACAGCACTCGTACAGTTAGGACAGACGTCTGTCTTTTATTCATGGTACTGAATAAAGTCACATCAACAGAACTGCAAGCACTTGAAAACTTTCTCTGATTGTGTTTCATTCATACACACGACAGCAGCACTAACAGCCCAGTATCTGCACTCATACTGTGTGAAAACAACAGCTCACCCGCTGGGCAGTGCGGACATGTCCACTATTTAGTGTAGTGAACCACCAGCGCCCTCACCTCCACACATCGTACTGTGATTAAAGCCGCAGTCTGTAGCCTCTGCCTCTCTGTCTTCATCTCCGGGAAATCAGACAGATCAGATGATAAGTCATCAGAGTGAATCAGAATTATATAGTCATTATGTACGTGCTCAATGACTGATCTCTGCTGGTTTTAATGCTTTACGGGCTGCAGTGTGAAGTTCACCAGTTGCCACTACGTGTGATGTGTAACCCTGCATGCATCATCCCAGAGATCCGAGCACTAGATGTCTTCTGTGACCAACAGAAACCAATAAACAACACTGAAACAAACAAACACAAAAAGCCATACGTGAGGCGTGAAATTTAACACATTTTTCCCTAAGGAAAATGCAAGAGATTTGGGAATTACCTGTTCTGATGAATGACTGATGACTGTAACTAGTCACACTGTGTTCTCCAGTTTAACTTGAAACTCTGGATTACTGGCGCAATCCACTTACATTAAATGTGAGTTAATTCATCTTACAGAAAAAACATTGCTTAATTACTGGCACAGAGTGTTTTATTTTAAAAAAGCTGATGCATGTTTATTGTATCATAACCAGGAATAATGAATTCCCATCACTTTCCAGGTAGAACGGTTGATGTGTGGAGACGACAGTTATAAAAGTCTGGCTTTTGTCAATGCAGACCTACAGGTAAAAAAAACACTCTTACTATCCACACACACACACACACACACACACACAACACCCATCTGATCATTCTTCCCATGTTCGGTTTTTATCTAGAAAGTAGCCTGTACAGCCCACAGTAACATACCATTAACTCTGAGAATAAATTAAATTAAAAACAATACCAAAACGTTGTCTGTCCAAATCTCACTGTGTCAAATGATACAAGAAACATTTACACTATTACCTGTGTCAAAATAAGTCACTTCTGAATTTTTAAAATGAGATACCTTAACAATAAAACAGATCAACAGAAACTGTCAGCTGCCAGTTTTATAATTGAGTTGGTAGCTGTTGCATTTACCTGGAAATTAAACACCAGATTTTGTGCAAGAGAAATTAAATCCTATTAAAAAGACAAATCGTATGTTTTGGTCACACCAAGGTATTCCACAGTGTTCACTATATTTTGCTTTAACAATCCTGTTTCTGTGTGTATTTGTGTTCTGATAAAATATTTTATTCATACAATCATTTCAACTAGAGCAACATCACTATTCACTTTAAGTGGCAGATGTCACACAGATCACCTTATAAGAACAACAGTTTATAAACGAATGCAAAAGAAATCATTTACGTGTCTCTTCATACAGTTCAGCTTTCTGTACAACTGTCTAACATCAATATTGCTGGTCCTGATCTGGTGGCGTCAGTGTGGCGCTGGTTATAAAACAGCAGCAGCAGAGGAGAGGTGGAGGTTCTTTCTGGCTCTGGTCATAGCTCCGCCCTCTTCTGGATGTGGGCGTGACGGGTGCAGGCTGAAGGGGCAGCTCTCATCATGCCGGACCATTCACTGCTTCTGGATTGGCTGTGCACTGCTCCAATCTGTGAGGAGGGGAGTGGCTTTATGATGTAAAACTCAACAGTGAGGAGGAAAAATGGGGAAGGGGTGGAGCTTACTTGGCTTCGTCCATGATGGCCTCGCCCTCCAGAGGGCCATTTAGAGCTTCACACGGGGCTTTTGCTTTCTCTTCTAAGGGCTTCAAACTGAAATGAAAAAGCAATAAACTTAAAGAATATAGTTCAGCAATAAGGTTGTATACATTTGAATATATAATAAACTATAACATATAATATCTAATAAAAATATACAATATTTATATGGTGCTTTCCACCATTTTGCATTAAACATCTTTACAGAAATCATTTCTTATTTCTGTTTTTAGGTGTCAACTGGTTGTTTAAAGTATAAAACACATGGTATTAATCCTAATTAAATCAAACAGTATTTGAAAAATCTTTACTCAAACTCAAACAGGTGACAGACGCCTCACCCTGGTTTCTGACAGTTGACTGGACAATTACTCTTCACGGATTCTCGGGTCTCTGTAACAAAGAGCTTTGCAGATGCATCTTCAGAGGTAGAAAGTGGCTCTTCCTCACTACAGGACGAGCAGAAAACAGTTTTCAAAAGCCTTCACTCCTCTTTAAACAGAATGAAACCCCAGTTTAAATCGCTGGACAAACATGCACGATGGAGGAGACAACAACAAAATCAACGGGGCAAATAAAAAGCTCTGGAGGGGGTTGCTGGACAAAGACATGATGTGATTTTATTAACCACAAGACAGCTGGTTTGGATAATGAACTTGTTTAGTATGAAGATGAGAGATGATGCTGTTAAATGAGGGCTGGTCAGTTTGACTGACCACACTGATCATCTAGATTTGTGAATTCTGGAATGCCATGAATATAAAACAATTGTTTTCATCAGGGTTTCTATTCAGTTACTTGTTATCAACAATAACACAAAGTTCATATTGCATTTCAGGATGTAAGCCTATAAAAAAACCTAGAAGAATCCCATACAGCATCGTCGCACATTATCGAATGCATGACAAGAATATGTTGAGGAGTCCATGTTTTAAAGGCTAAATCTGTACTGATGAATTAACCTAAGGGACCAAATCACAGCTGAAGATGTGGAAGAAATCCACAAAGGAAATGTTTCATCTTCAGTCTTTTGGAATCAGAATGAACAATTCATGCTGTGAACAACCAGGACATCTGACATTAACATGCAAATGATGGAGACATTACCATTTAAAACAAACAGACAAAAAAAAATTGTTTATATAAAACGCAGTGGCTGACATGGAATAAACAAAAAGATGTGGCAAAGATCTGCCTCCTGATTGGCTGTACGTACCAATACGATTTCAACACTCTGAAGCCACACGCATACCAAAGAGAGAAAGAAGCTTTAGTTGTTGTTTTAGAGGTGCAGAGGGACAGATTTTGGTTTTCTTTTACATTCTCAAGCAGACAAAACAGATGGTACAAATGTCTGTCTTAAAGAGATAGTGTGTGGCTATTTGACTGCTGACTGTGTGTGCATCAGGAGAATAAAAGCAGAGTGGAGTGAAGCTTGTATCTCAGATGGTAAAGGAACGGGAGGCGTGTGAGCCCTGCGGAATGGACCCACCTTTTAAAAACAGCAGTTTCAGTTCTGGCGTCTACAGTAAGACTGAGTGTCTCTTTCATAGAGCCGTTGGTGACCGTTTCTGTGATGCGGTCGCTGGCAGACTCTTCCTCTAGCTCTGAGTCCCTGCCACCAGGGGAAACTGAGCTGGTGTCGTTGGAAATCCACTGATCTGAGTCTGGAGAATGAAGTGAATTTATTGCAACTGTTTTGCATGTTAACATACAGAAAGCGTGTCCGGTGAAAGGATGGGTTCTCACTTTCTTGCTGCATGGGTGCATTGACACCCAGAGGGTCTGGCGTCTCTATGCTGGTCTCCATGGCTACAGGGGAACTGCTTCTTAAAGGATCACTGGGGCTAAATAAGGAAAAAGATTTCTGCCCATTTAGTGTGCAGAAGGTTCACATTCACCATGACATAACCAGCATGAGGTTAACCTAGTAACTCCACTTGCCAGGCAGTTCCTCTGCTACCCATCAACATTAACCCTTTACTGGAACACATCAAACAGTACTGGTGGAAAACTCAAACTCAAATGGAAGCATGCGAGTTTCCTGCACAAGTAATTTGGAAAACTCCTTTTTGGTCTGACACTTTTAGGACTCTTCTGAAGGAGTGCAGTGAGTTTGTTCAAACGTACAGTGTGGACGTACCTGACAGGTGTGAAGCTGGAGAAGTCTGCCCAGCCCGTCTCAGCACCTGCAGGGGCGTTTGAAGAGCTCCAGCCTGCAGGTTCGGGCCCAGTGTTCCCAGGGGCTGACATGGCCGCGCTGGGGGCCACAGAGTTTCCTGTGTCCATTGGAATGTCTTCGAAATTTGATGTCCACACTGGAGCTGAACCGAATTCAGATTCAGAAGAATTAGGTGTGACTCCTGATCTCCAGATTAAGATTAAATGGAGACAGAACTACTCTCACCATCAGCAGCGTCCACTTCCATTCTGTCATCTGCTGTGGCGCTCGTGGACTCAAATGGGTCTCGCTTCCTGTCTTCCTCCTCAGAATCTGTGCTCTCCTCACTGTCAGTACTTCCTGAGTTCCTGCAGGGGGAAACAAAGACACGTAAGCCAAAGAGAACCAGAAGAGCATGTTACCATGTCAAAAAGTGCATTCTAAAGACAAGGTAAGATACCTGGGACGTCTCTGAGCATCCGGTGCAAACATGATGTCTTTCTCATCCCAGATATCCTCCTCATCAGAGCCAGTGTCCTCAAACTGCTGGATCTTCTCTTTACAGCAGGCCTCAAACAGTGCCATGTTCGCCTACAGACATGAAAACACACCACCAGCTTTTCCAAACATTCTTGAAATTAATCAGAAAAACTGCTATGCTGTGGTGAAAGCCACATGAAGAGAATAAAAGATGTAACAAACTTTGTTAGAAAGACTTTGTTAAAAAGCATCCGTCAAATTAAAGAATTGACCCACAGTATAAATAGTAGAGTTCATACTTACACTTTCATTTGTGTTCAGGGAGAAGTTGATGTCTGAGATTCTATCAAAGGGAATACTGCAGGGTTAAAGAGATGTTTTAGTGGATTACATATTCAAGACACTGACACCACACAATAACCACAGAATGACCGACACTAAACCACAACCCACTCAACTGTGTTACATCCCAAATCCAGTTCACACCCAGCACACAGTGACACCACACACAATGAAGACATGATCAAATGTCATTCAGACTGTAAAATGATTCATGATTTAAAACAAAGCCCAAACAGCCTTTAAAGAAACAAATGACACAGCTAACGGTTCTCAAATCATCATGCACTGTGTACTTACTCGCCAACATCATCCTGATCCGCAAACTCTTCATCATTGAAGCCAAACTGCTCAATAAAATTGGACGTCATTTGTTGCATCTGATAATCAGAAAAGGCCTGGCGAACCCAGGGCCAGTGATAATGATAAAGTCCTGACACTACAGAGAAGCTTCAGTTCACAACATCTCAGAGCAAAAATGTGTCTTGACATGAAAATTTGCTAGTCTTGACATGAAAATTTGCTAGAATCACTTTAAATACATTACTGTTACTTCTGCAGTCACATGATCAGTACTGACACACATCTGAAATTCAGACAGACTCACCTGCTGCAGGGACGAGTCCTGGTGAAACCCGCTGTCTTTGAAATCCACCTCATCATCACTGGACGAGTGAATGTGATGCGTGTTAACCTGAGAACAAGAGAAATATACTCTGAGGGCTTTTTGTATTAATACATGTACAGCAGTCCCAACAAATGTTGGCACACACATCAAAATGTCTGCCTCTGCAAACAAATGATGCTGGACAATTCACAATCAGAGCAATCGCCTTGCAATTATTTTGGTGTTTTTGTGGATGTATGTGAAGATTAGTTCTCCCCATGTTCTCACAGGTCAGCAGAGTAACCACAGATGTAACTCAATACATTAACTACACACAATCCATACAATCTGACAACCAAAGATAAATCTGTTCTGAACAAGCCCACTTCTGCTACATTTCTTTTAAAATAAACTCCACTTGAATATGATTATATTATATAATGCACAAATAAAATGCATTTGTCAAAAGTGACCACGTGTTTGTTCAGACCACTGAATGATAAACACAGGCACACTTACTAAGTCTACAGTGTTTTTCTTGTTTGTATCTGCTAGTTGTCCTGAAGTGAAAGCTTCCCATCTCTCCCGGTCTTCCACTGGAAGTTCTGTGAGGGAGTGAATGTTTTAACTGAAAACAGCTTGAGAAGAATCCCAAAATCTCACAAATGTGTACGTGTCCGGACGGACCTGAGATGAGCTGCTGAATTTGTGTGCTGTTGGGGCCCTTGTCACTGTTGTGGACTACTGAGTTAGCTATTCTAGTCAGGTGCCCCATGTACCCTTTCCGTCGCCCGCCCACGGCCCTGAGGACAGAGAGACATCTCTCAAAACTCAATCAGAATTTCACAAGTGATCAGATTTAGGTGATCAGACTCACTGTTCTTTCTCGTTTGATCCCCAGGCATCAAGAATTCTCTGTATTAACTGGCACTTTTGAAACAGCTGTGAATGAAAATGAAAGAACCTTCAGAGTGTGAACTGAGTGCTGTCTGAAGGATTGGGTTACAGGTGATCAGCTCACATGTTTGATGAGGACGTTTTCTCTTATGGGCTCTTGGTCGTTCTCTCTGTTAATGTCAGGAGATTGGCTTTGGGTTGAAGGCATGGCTAATATCATTGCTGTACAGATTTCTACTTGTGTGTGGAGGAAATTATTCCATAAGTATTTGAAGTACATATCCTACAGACAAGAAACAAAGAGAGAATGATGACAACAATTATGAGTGTGAATCCTGCATGTACACCGAAACAATCGCTAACTGAAGCGTGACTCTTTCACTTACTAGTATGACTCCCAGTGTGTTGAGGGCTATGAGCTCCTGGTTGATGAAGTGTGTGTTGCTCTGCAGAAGACTGGTCACGAGTCTCACCACACTGAGGCGAGCATTTCCCACAGGTGGATCCAACACCCCCCACGTGGTCTTCAAGACTGTTTTCTAACAGAATCCATAACATGCTAAAATCACTCAAATAAAAAAAAAATCACTCAAAAAAATAAAATCACTCAAATACTTCACAACATATGACACAGACCAACCAATTACAGCGTGCTCCAGAATACATGATTGTGATTGGTCAATCACAGTCTTGTATAGTGACCAGTGAACTGTACATTTTCTCTCATTTCTCTTACACTGTGCTAGCAGCTTTACACTGGGGTTTGCTGGAAGTAAGCAGACACTGTCACAATGCCATCCTGTTGTTTCAAGCTGACTGTAATCAGGAAATAGGAGATTACAGTGTCCGGGAGTCATGTGACTTGATGTGTCACAGTCTCACCTTTGGAGGCTCAAGCAGAAGCTGGTGAAAATCTTTAAGTCGGGGTCTGACCGCATCTAGAATGCTCTGATTGACAGAGAACGATGGCTGGTTCATACCAGGAGGACAGATCTCCAGATGACCTTCAAAACTAACAGAGGAAAGATATTCAGACATGAAAACAGGCTCAATGGAACCAGTAAATGAAGCTTACTGGACAAAACAAAGTAACAGACTCACGCAGGTCTCCGTGTCTCAAAGAGGGTCAGAAGAATTTGGATCACACTGACTGTAGCAGACTCGCTCTTCTCTTTGTCAAAGATATTGGACAGTAATTGTTCTACAGTCTCTTGTCTGAAAAACAAAGACAGCTTTATGATTTTCCGGTCAACAATAAAAGGTGCCGTGTTAGTACAACGAAACTACAGCTTGACCTCAATCCCTGTGAAACACTGATCCAATCACTGATTGAGGATTAAAAGTTATTGATGCGGACACTCACTTCTCCAATGTGGCCAGCAGGGGGTCATGCTCTGAGCAGCCCTGAACCTGAAACATCTGATCTCTGCTCAGCCGAATGATCTCACAAAGAGACTGCGATGCATTCGAGTGTCTCTGTGAGGGAACAACAGTTATACAGCTACATGACACAGCAGACTGATTAACTAGATTAAACATAAAAACCACACTACCAAACCCGTCACTACACCCACACATGTGCAAAACTCACATGTCTCGTGCTGCAAGCATCGCATTTAAAATAGCTCACATTTTTAAAAGGCATCTTGAGACCTCATTTTTCAGGAGGAACAGATCTGTCTGAGCTTGATAAGGGTCTGTAAAAACAGCCTAATCATACACTACTTCCTTCCTGGTTATTTATACAACCTATCTTCAAAGCTGCAATCTGTAACTTTTTTAGTTAAAAATAAAAATCAGTTATTGAGCAAGTACATAACAGATCAATGTTCAAAACCCCTGAAGTTTATAATAATCATTTTTCATTTCAGCTCCCAGGTCAGTTTGGCTTCAATTGACTTAAATGTACATAAAAAAAAGTTTTTTACCAATTTTATGTTTCAAACAGATATGGCAACAGAGAGGGAAGAGTTACAGATTGTAGCTTTACCTTAATTTTGACCATATTAAGTTTGCGTAAAATAACATTGTGATAAATGTTGTGCTTACATCCTCGTCCTGAGATGGCTGCACCATGTCGACCAGACGCTGTATCACTTTCTCTTCATTCAGCCACTGCAGGAGAAAAGATGAGAAACTGAGTGACAATCACAGTGAGTGGATCAAACAACTAATCCATGACCAACTTCCTGCTGCTTCCAAATGTAAATACAAATCGAAACATAAACCACTTCACCCCAATACAAGCACTTACGTTCAAAACATCCTGTCTAAGCTGCTGGGGCTCGATGCAGGTGAGCATCCTGAGCAGAAGATCCATGATGGCAGAGGTCCCTATGTGTTTGATCATCAGATCCAGAAAGTCTTCTCTCTTTCTGAGGAACTCCACGATCTAGAGGCAGACAGAATTCTCATCAGTGTCGTGTTGAGCTGACAGGACGTCAGGTGTCTGGTGGGGGGTGTACCTGCTCTGGTTTCCTCCCAATGAGGATGCTCATGACCTTGCTGAAGAAACTGGCCAGCAGTGGGTTGAGTGGAGGCTCATTCTGCAGAAAGCTGTAGAGCTTCATGAGTAAACACTCATCTTCACCGAGCCTGTCGTTGATGTGACTCACATCTGAGGTCAGCAGCTCACAGGATATGTTGGGATACCTTCAACAACACAAACATCTTCAGATCACATGATCCACTCCTGAACATCTGATGTGCTTTCAGAAATCAAACCAGACAATCAACATTTAACATCTTGTTGTGGTGAAGGTTGGTGAGATAATTCACCAGCAAATAGTTCTTTATTCACATACAGCAAATGAAGAATGTTACTGTCATTGTGCAAACACAATGAAACTGCAAGTGTCAGCCTCAATCAGTGCATTATATACATCAGTACTCAATGGTGCGTCAATGGTGCAGCTAAGATGCAGTATGAATATTGCAGTCCAAATGTAAATAAGAAATATGTAAATGTATGTAATGGGATATAGAGGATGCTAGGAAACACCAGCAACCCCAGTAGAACAAAACAGCAGGTAAAGGCGTCACATGTTCTCACTTGTATCTGATCTTCTCCTCCATGTCGTCGTTGGGCTCCTGGGTGATGAAGCTCACAAGATCTTCCATGCACTGCGGTTGGATCAGGAACTCCACCAGCTTGTGGTTCTGAGACTTGCATTCCTGCAGGACGTCCTCCTCATCCATCACCTCCGTCAGCGTCACATCATCTTTCTCCAGCAGAGTGTCGATGTGAGACGTCGCATGCAGGTCAAACTTCCAAAACATGGTGCTGCTGGGGAAAAAACAAACAGGTTACCATGGTTACAGTGCAGACAACTAAATGACCAACTGAGATCTTGTGTCAGAACTTACTCTCACCTGAGAGTAGCAGAGACCAGAGAGTATAAACTCTGATTAAAAGCAAAAGATTGGGTGTGCTCTTTGAGACTTCTGGCCCATTACATGCACCACAGGTGGCAGAAACTGAACAGACCCTCAAGTTCAGAACACCTGCAGAAGAAACGTCCTCTGCCACAGCAAAACACTCAACACACACCTGAAACACAGAGCAGACCGAAGAGAGACAGCATCTGTCAATGAAGACTGCCAACAGAAGGCCTGGTCAAGCTTTCTTTCCCAGAAACAATGTGAAACATGTATGCTGGTTCTATAACTTAGTTTTTAATTTTTTTGTTTTGTAATTTTAAATTGATCTTTTCTAAAGCATTCTTGTATTGCATATTTTAAATGGTATTATATAGCAAGTTATTGCATATTTCTCCAATTATATGCAGCTCTAATCTTGAGTCCAAGCGACTTCACAGACTGGGTCATGTCTGAGGATTTCAGCCGCAGCATTCCATTATTAGTCACACCATTACATACAAACACACATGCTAGTAACAAAACTAAACCAGTTCCAGTTGTAAAGCTGGCAGCCTAGCAACACCAGACAGCTGTGCATTATTTAGAGCAGGGAAGGGAATATTTGTCCGGTTTAAAAGGCAGACAATGTACACCGCTGAGGTGAAGGGTGACAGCCAGTAAGCATCTTTCAAGGGAAGAAAAGCTTGATAGACTAAAGGGTGAGACACGCCTGAAAGAGCTTTGACACTGACCTGCAACATCCTCAACCAAAGATGACTGACAACTAGTTAGGGATGTGCATCGTGTTGTAAAGTTATATGTAATTATTTGGATTCATAAAACATCACTGCTGACTGGTGTACATGTATACTGCATATAAAACCAACCATACAAAACTAATAAAAACACAGAAATTCAAATCTGATTTATAAACATGCAGCAAACAAATTTCACCCACACAGAAAAACAGTTGTGTTCAATTCCAACAAACCCTATTAGACAGGAACGTCACTGGTTCTAATGTTCACCATTCAGAACAACCTAAACAAACAGCATGAGCACTTCAACAAAGCTGTGCGTTTGGTCAATGGTTGTGTCATCGTCCAGTCTATGCGTTCCGTATATTTACACAGTGTTCAGAATGTCCCTGTGACATACATGAAGAAAGCACTGGTGCCTGCAGATAAGTCATATCCATGTGAACAGAGTAAATCAGCTGACTTCAGTGGAAATCCAGTGCAGAATATGAAGTGTACGACAGACCATCACCTGCACCACTCAGCTCAAGTAACTCTGAGCTGAAAGAAATCCTCAGAAACTCTTGTGACTTCTTTTCAGTAGCTATTAAAAGACCTGCCAAACCCTCCCCACTAAAACAACAAACAGCTCCTCCGGCTGCGCTTAGAAACCAGCCTGCAAAGATGATCTGTCCAAGTGGACCATAAAAATGTCCTGCCATGTCACACCATCTACACTGTTTACAGAAGTGAGGGATATGTTCATGTTAACAGTCTTAAATCAGTTTTCACACATTCATGTTAAACTGGACTAGAAACAAACCACTGCTGGGGAAATCAGAAGGATTTTGGAGTGTAGGTAAAAGAAATGTCACAAGAATACACAGACCGGTCATCAATGAAAAGAAAACAACTTCAATACTCTTAGACGCCTTTTAAACTTGATCTCGGGCCATTTAGCATAAGGAAAGTCTTAGATCTGTTGACCTGTATCCCCATAACGTCAAAAGCATGAAAGCAAACACTGGACAAGTCAGAGCAGGAACCTTTTCCGCGATATTCCAGAGGTTTGAAACACGAATCAATCTGGACGTTTTCAAGCAAGTTTCGCTGCTGGTTATTTGGCTGTACTGAAAACCTAGAGAGCACCCCGCCTGCACAGCATGTGACCATCACAGGTGCAGCCCGACGCCTCAGAACGCTGTCTGTGTAGGCAACTTACTAGGTTTTGACACACAACCTCTCTCACTTTCTGAAGTTTTTCGGCAGGTCTGGTCCGGCTTTACCCAACACTCAGCTTCCGCTGGTACAATATGACACAAAAAACCTGAGTGGATTTAAATGTGCAGCAAACGCACTACATGCCAGAATGTTAAAGTTAAACTAAAAGAAACGCTATGAAAAATAACCAGTACTGACTCAACAAAACAGAGAAGCGGCAGTAGGCTAATGCTAAGCTAACAGAGGCACACAACACAGATACGCACCGATTAAAACGGCGGAATATTCCCAGAGTCCGGCATGAAGACGAGAGAAACTGTGACCGGAATGAGAGAGAGGAGCACGGCTCTGTGAGAGAAGTGCGTTTATCACGGGCTGTGACAGGCGCGAACACAGACACCATCAGAGTTCTCTTAGTTTTCAAGATGGCGGCGTTATCAACTTCAACATGCCCAACCCCCATCTGAGACCCTGCAGCTGTCAATCAAACCGACCGCGGCTCTCTGATTGGTCGCAGCGCGTGTGGCGTTTCGGACAGAGTGCTGTGACTCTACAATGCGAAACATCGTGAAATGTTTAATAACGCTGCGCTGTCTCTGGTGCTATACAACTCAGACATCACACACTGCGAAACTAAACCATAACGCAGGCCCACACCGGCGTACACCAATAGTATTCTAGGTCGATTTAAAATCTCTCGTCTGATTGGTTCACGGAAACGTCAATCGAGTGCGATGGCTAATTTCAAAACTAAGAGCGTAAGATAAAACGCACGTATTTCTTGATCTTACCTTCTTTGGGATTGTTTGTCATAGCGTCGCTTGTGAAGATATCTTACATTTCAACATATCCAAAGCACAAAGCCAATACTACTTTTGTTTCTTTGAAACATTAGGCGAACCAACCTACTCACAGCGTTGTTTCAGAATTGCTTTAACCGCCTCTTTACATTCAGCGCCCTAGCAACAATAATACGTCACAGTGATTGACATGGCGGTTGACCAATCAGCTACGAGTAAAAACCACATTAGTGAACGAGCGTCCTAATCAGGGTGTTTTTATCTGAGCCAACATGTATTTAATGAACATATTTACATACAGATGCAAGTTATGTAAACGCGTCGATTAACATTAAGCCTTATAACACAACACATAAACACCAAATACATTTTTAAATAGATCTCGATCAGTTATATTACGTATTTCTATGTCAAATTTCGGAAATTGGACATTTCGGAACAAGCTGCTTTCATAAAATATGGATCAGAAAGTTAATCTGTGTAAACCTTCAGTTATGGTTCAGCACTGAAAACGGCCTGAGAAAGAAATGTCCAGAGCTGGAAACTAATGTGTTTCAGCTGATGAAATCTGTTTTAAATGAGCATATTCCTCATATTGTGCATAAAGATAACAAACTTTTTAGTGGATTTTCTGAACAGTTAAAGTGTTTCATATGTGTCCAGTTATGATTATACTGTGTCTGATGAAAATGTGTAGTGAGCACACAGATTTTCCCTATAAAAATCAGATGTGTGTGTATGGAATGGGATGTTTGTCTGTAAACAGGAAGAAGATCCGGCCACACTATATCACACGTCCTCATACTGCAGATGTTTACAACTTCAACTTGTCATCCATGTTAACAAAGTTACTCCACAAGTAACCAGCAGTTTTATGTTAAAACAGAGATGGTGGTAGAGAGGCAAAAGTTACAGAGCGTTGAAAGGCAAATAAATAAATACAATAACGAGAAACTATTACATTGCTTTCTATATCAAATCCTTTAAAACACATCGTTTACAGAGTCATCATTTCAACATGTTTCATACTAACACTGTTGCTAACTTCTCTTGAAGAATTCAAACGGCTGTGTTCATCCAGACCTGTTTGTGCGGCTGGAGTCACTCAGGGTGAAATGTGTAAAGCACAGGTTGTGAAAAGATGGTTTTAAAATCAGGTCAGTTTTCATCTGGTTTACACCAAAGAATGTTCGATATGCCAAAACACTTAAAAAAAAACACTCTAAAACCATGTACTGAAGGTCCAGAGGAGAGGCCTCCCTCCATAACCACAGACATGCTGTTAAACACAACTGAGAGCACCACACTAGTGATATCAGCTTAAACTGAACTGGCAAACACATTATAAAAAACATTATTTGTGAATAACAGGAATTTGAGTTCATCTGGAGTATTTTGTAGGTTTAAATGAATCACAGCTAAGAAAATATCTGGTAGAGATAATTTATAGGCTTTTTGCAAAGTTTTTTATTATCTCTCTTTCTTACAGTACAGCTATTAGACTTACAAAATCGATTTGGCACAAAATCATCCCTTACACCTTCTTCAGATCTCATTACAGTAAGATCATCATCTTTTCTTTGTTCCAGACACTAAATACACAATGGCTGAGTTATTCCCTTTCTCACACAAAAAACAGAAGAAAGAAAAACGTCAAAAGACAATAAATCATAATTCTTTGAATATTCATAAACCATTTGGACAAACATAAGAAAGGTGATTACTGCTGCATCAGATTGGCAGATAGTAAAACTTCCCAAAATATTGCTCTATAAATTCCTGTCATGACATTTACTGAATGCTGGTTAAAGGTAAAACTAATACTACGGCTTCACCCCCAGATGCTGAGAATTAGATGGAAGTTAAATCTGCATAGAAATAAACCACAAACAATAAACCACATACAGACTCGCTCACTACATTCTGTATTTGAGCACCAGCTTCATTCGCCAAAACATGGAGAGAAAAGACTCTGCACTAAAACGTCAGACGCCGGAATCAGAGTACATTCCATTGATGAGATAATCAACCTGAGTGTAATCCTTCCGCCTGTAGCTCTCATAGGCCTGTTTGAGAAACAAAGCAATTGTGACCACCAAGAAAAGAAGACCAAACATGAGCACAGCCAGCAGAGAGCTGGTGTTCAACAGGTGCATGCTCAGAGGGTCACCAGCCACCTTTTGGTCAACAGTTCTACCTCGTTCCTCACTGGAGATGTTTTTAGGCAGTGTGGGGACCACAGTGGAGGGGTTTGGTGAGGTTCTTGTTGTGGTTGAAGATGGTTTTGTGAAGGCTGGTGCTGGAGAAGATGGGGCTGGTTTTGAGGTGTATGGAGGTGTTGTAGTCACTAATGGTGAGATGCTGGCAGATGTTTGGGTTTCTGATGGTGCAGGTAAAGAAGATGGCTGTGGAATGCTGGTCTGTTCAGCTGTGGTGCTGAGAGATGTTGTAGTGGGTTCAGTCATGTTTTTTCGGGTTGATGTTGTTGGAACGGTTGTAGAAACTGTTTTTGGTGCATCAGATGTGTCAGCTTGTGTTGATGGAGCTGTCTGCAGTTTGGTGGCCACTGTAGATGTTGAGTGGTTATGGAAAGCAGGCGGTTGTGTGGGCATGGAAGTGCTGGAGATGTTTGAGGTAAATGGTAACTGTTGTTTGACACCAGCAGAAGAACCGTGTGGATCAGGCTGAGATGAGAAGTTTCCAGAGAACTGATGGAGAAGTGAAGATCCATCCATCTTGTTTTTGTCCACACGGATAGACTCTGCAAAACAAAAGTGCAGAAAGAAAAATGATAATATTTGGCAAAATCTACTGTGAAATATAAACATGTTAAAAGTTTAACTAGCTCGGTGAGAATCTCTTCTGTTACAGTGTTTGGCTGAAAAACTGACTAAATGATTTATGCCACAGCTTTTCAAGAGCAGTCCTGGAGGGCCACTGACATGTAGAGTTTAATTCTAACCCTTATAATAAACTGAGCCAGTTTTTAAATTCAGATTCACTGTAAATGCAACACATGCAGGAAATGCATAATTTAAGACATGGGCTGAAGTTACTGACAAAACAAAACAAATATAAATGCAAAAAAAACCAGCACATGGGTGGTCAAGCCAAGCTAAAGGTTTTATGACCATGTTCACACCTTGTTCTGCTAAGAGGTCTTTGATATTTGTGACATTTTCACAAGAGTTCTGGGCATTATGGGTGCAGCTGATCAGAAAACAAAGATGTTTTTCTTCATAAAGAAGAGCATGTGTACAGAAATCACCAGGAAGGCCTGAAAAACAAAGAAAAATCTGGTCAACAAGGTTCCCCCACTGAAATAAAGCACACAGATTGTATTTCATTATCAAGACCTCAGAAAGTCAAGATTACATAGAAAACTTAGAAATGGAGAAACAAAATCAAACAAACTTCTTTATTTACATTGCATTTGTCTGATATTACAAAGACAATTATTTAAAATGACGAACATTAAGAAACACCAGAAGAATAGTTGAGATTTTAAGAATAGTTATTTTTACTTACACAGTGAAGTGACACAATCCTCTGGTTTTTCTACAGTTTGATTAGCCACTATCCTGAGGCCATCACCCAAATGACTGCACTGACATGGCAGCAGCAGGAGGGTCAGGATGGGCAGAAACATGATGACATGAGCAGAGGAGATCATAATGTGAGAGGTCACATGCCAACAGCTGTGTGATACAGACAGATTTAAACACTCACAGTAACCCTTAAAAATACAATACATATTACAATCTCTGATCACACCACTTATCTGATGCCAGCTGCAGTCAGTTTTCATGCAGACCTATATTACATGTGTTTTTTACAGCAGCAGCCGTGCCTAATACTTACATATACAATAAATACATATTCATGTCTAAGCTCAGTGCTTTTGTATTTCCATGCTGAAAACTACACTTTCAGAAACAACAAACTCTGACTGTTTCTTTGCTTGTTCATATACATTCTGTGCTTCTTTAGCTAATAATGGCACTCAGATGAGCTGCTAATGTAATTAATAGATAAATGTGTCTAGATCTTCCACAAAGATCTGAAAAAATGAAAACTTTAACAGACTTCTATGGTGAGAAAGATTCAACTTCACCCTCAGTTACGCCATCTAGCTCAAATTCTAGGACACTACAATGAAAGTTAGATTTAGTCTTGGTCATATGAAATTATAATGTTATACTAGAAAATTAAACATGAAACATAACAAAAACAATGTTGGCGAACTTTACAAATGCCATTACTGTATTAACTCTGTTATCAGAAGTGAAAAGTGAGTTAAAAATCTTAACCTGGTCTACAGCTGGAAAAGACTCAGTTTGAGCTTCACAGCAGTTCAAGCATGGCTGGAAATAAGGACATTTCAAGTAAATAAAAAGGCTCTGGCGTAGCAGACAAACCTTTAAACAACCACTCGATAAGAACAAACAACTCTGAAGGGCTCAGTAAACCAGGATCTGCAGATCACATGATGATCACACTCACCTCCTTCACAGCTGAATCAGATTATGAATGCATGATCCCTTCTGAAAGAACTTTAATAAAACGCAGCAAAACACAAAAAACAAAACATGCGGTTTGTAGCCATTAAATCATGACAAGTTTCAAATCTAACCTGAATAACTATAAGAATAAAACATGTATTTCTTTAAGATTACAGACAAACTGGTATCTAGGGCACACACACTGATGTCCTTTCTACTGGGTTTACATTTACACAGATGTATTCATTAACAGATCAGTGAAAAGATTAAATAAACCATTTCAAGTCTTCTCTGTGTGTGTTATTAAAGTGAACACTAAATATGTTACACGCAGGTTACATGCAGTTATTATTAGCACAAATAATGAAGCACATGTCCTCTGCATCTCTTTCTGAAGACAGACAGTTTCCCTCGCAAGAATAAACAAGACACAATTGAACGCAATGCAATACAAATTTACACTTGAATGACTATATAAAGATTGTAACCAAAGCCATTATTAAGACAAATATTACACGGGATCCTCATAACGATGCACATACCAACACATCAGGAGCTCGCTGCCATGGTAACAAAGTTTGTATAAATGTAAACAGTGTTTGAAACAGTTCTCTTCACACCGGAGTCTTTACTGCCGTCTTGAAAGGCAGGCAAGTGAACACTGTTGAATTGCACACGACATGTTGGTTTAATGTCACACCCTTTCAAGTGCTTCATGTTTGAATCTAGACTCTGTATATAATCTAGACTCTGTATATAATCTAGACTCTTTATATAATATAGACTCTGTATATAATCTAGACTCTTCATATAATCTAGACTCTTTATATAATCTACTCTGTATATAGTATAGAGTCTTTATATAATCTAGACTCTTCATGTAATCTAGACTCTTCATATAATCTAGACTCTTCATATAATCTAGACTGTGTATATAATCTAGACTCTGTATATAATCTAGACTCTTCATGTAATCTAGACTCTTCATATAATCTAGACTCTTCATGTAATCTAGACTGTGTATATAATCTAGACTGTGTATATAATCTAGACTGTGTATATAATCTAGACTCTTCATGTAATCTAGACTCTTCATATAATCTAGACTCTTCATGTAATCTAGACTGTGTATATAATCTAGACTCTTCATGTAATCTAGACTCTTCATATAATCTAGACTCTTCATGTAATCTAGACTCTTCATATAATCTAGACTCTTCATGTAATCTAGACTCTTTATATAAATAGTGACACAAGAGTGACGCGACAGGAGGAGGTGAACAGCTTCCGGAAAGAGTGTTGAAATAAAAGTCTTCAACAAAGAGTGTAAAGCAAATGAACAAATAAATAACATTCGTACATGTTTGTGGTGCAGTTTTATGCATCCTCTAATTTGCACATTTTCACTTGAGCATGTTTAACTCTATTTAAAATACATCACATCTATAATAAAAATACATCAAATGTATGGTGACATATTTATGTTGGCATTATATGGCAGTGTAAGTAATTTGATTTTTTACACTTTTAAACCTGTATTATGAAAAACCGATGTCACGTGACATGGAAGTACTGAATGTCGAGTTCTTATTGGCCAGAAACTTTGGAGCAAATCAAACTGTTACGTTCAGCTGACAACATAATAATGAAGCACAAACAGGGATGATATTCATATTTTTAATAACATGGGAAACCCAGACTATATTTATAAGATAATGTCATGAAATTGTCACTCTGGGCTATCGAGTCGCTGTCAGCTGATGTGCTGTAACTTCATTGAATGTTTATAACTAAATGAATGTGTATACATTAAATGTGTGTGTTGTATTATTATTATTTTAGTACATATTATTTAGTACCTGCAGCAACAGATCATTAAGGAGACGATAATGTCTGCAGTTTTCTGGAGGGTGGAAGTTAAAAGCATGTATTTAAGTGACCTCGTTTGTGTCTTCTCTTCAATGTCAGTTTGATCGGAGGCTCAGAATAAAACTGATCTACAGACAGTAGCAGCTGGGCCCGCTGGATCTCATACAGGTTCATCGTGCACTGCTCATTGTGTAGTGCTGCTCTCCAGCCACTAGAGGGCACTCGGTTTCCTCCCTCACTTTCATGTCACTGTTTCATTGTTCTAGAAATAGTTTTCAGATTTCTCCAGAAGGCTGTGCATACACAAACACTCTATTTCTGTGTTTTCCAGGGTAATATTTGTGTATATAAAAACCCTTCAGTGGTGTTACTGTATGCCACTGTCCCTTACTGTATCAGAATGCAGCTGTTCTGTTTTGTAAGATGACATGTTTTGCTCTTTTTGTGTGTAGTTTGAAGTCATATGAAAGGTCTTTTATAAATCTTAGCTCAGGTTTTAATAATCTTGTTTATCACTGTGTATAATTTGTTTTTGTGGAAACGCTGGATAAATGCTTTGAGAATGTTTGTGAGCTTGATTTGATCTTTCACATGGATAAGGTCAGATTTCACCTCACTACTGATTTACAGAAACAAACCATTGTTTAATCGGTCACTTGATGTCTTAATGACGTTACCCCACTGTGCAGTGCTTTGTGCTGTTAAATCTATCAGGATGGGGGTGAGGGGGGTCTTATAAATGATGAGAGATATCAGGGTTTTGTTCCAGCCTGTAAATGAATGGTCACATGTGGGTCAGATTATTAGCACTAATAATGGCCTCTTTGTTACATTATGGCACCATCATAAAATTCAACGTTAAAATGTTGTTATCTAATCACTAATAATGTTTTGTATAATAAAGTGAACACATTGGAAAATGATAATGTGCGTGTCTTTATGGTAATTAGACACGTTTGATTTGAACAGTTCCATTTAGCTTTATGTAACATGTTTAATAAAACACATCAGTGTGTATTGTAAGGGTTATAATTCACTCTCTGTCAATTTCTGTATTAGTTTTTTACTCAGACAACAATATTAAGTGATATTAAATTAAAGGTAAAAATGAAGCTTTGCTTGAAATTTATGGTGATTTTTTTTTTTACAGGTTCATTACATTCTCCAGGAAGTTGTCATGGGAAGAATGGTGCTGGAAACCAACATGAATGAAATAGCTGAAGAACAGAATGGAGAAATCAGAGGTGAATTCACATTTACAAAGAGCAATCAGGAGTCACTCCAGTTCAGTGGACACAAGTTTAAAATTGACAACATTCCAACACCTTTGACATACATTGTTAATAGCAGTGCAATGATGTAGCTGAAAAACAGCTTTGTAAATAGTGACTCTTACATGCTCATACACAAAGTCTGTGTATTTGTTAAGCACATCTTTTGTAGAAACGTTTGTTGGGCCACAGTCTCCAAAGTTGACATTAAGCATCTGGCCTTGTTCAGTCTCGACTTTTCCTCCAGATGTTTGCAGAGTTTATCAGTGGATGAGGTGGGAAGCATGTCATTAATTCAGGTAGTCGTTAAAGATGTCTGGGCCTGTATCAGTTCATGACCACTGTGTTTCAGATAATCTCTAAATAAAGCAGCAGTACTGTTTAACAACACTAGACACTTCTGTTTACCTGTAAGGGTGATCAGAACTACTGTATTACATAATACAGTACAGTACTTCATTAAACAGGTAGTGTTGAGCTTCTAAATAACTGTCTAGCACAACAGTGAAGTCAAAAACACCTTATTAGTTGATGAAGAATTGGTGACTAACAAACAAAGGACAAAAGAGAGTTTGCAGACGCATTTAATTTGGCTATTTTGTTTAACGTCTGCTGTGAGTTTATCACGTGACTGTTTTTAAGGGTGGATTATCAGCCGTACCAGCACGAGTCGTTTCAGCAGTGAAAAACATCAACCTCCCTGAAATACCTCGTAACGTCAATATAAAAGTTCCCAGTCTTTACTGATCACTGTGTTCTGTGTTGTTATTGGACAGTGAATTTTACCGCCATAGATACTGTCTCTCAATGCAGTTTGAGTCTTTAAACACCTGAGAACTGTTACAAAATTCACCACATCTGAGTCCCTGCAGGGTCTAACCATTTAAAATGTACCAGTTCAAACTTTGGTTTAGAGGTGAAGATTCTTGATGTTTCAGTCTTGTATTTTGTCTGTGATGTAGCAACATTCTGCAAAACTGATTTGTTGACATTTCTGTCATTAACCCAAGCACTAGCTTTATATGTTGTGCATTATTTATTTATAATGTATGTTCATTTTCAAGTCTAAATTAGGCCTTTATCACCATTTTAGAGATAACATTTATGATTTTCCCATTGTACTGCTTTTAAACTTTGTATAAAGTATTTTAATAATATTATTATTTTTTTACTTTGTAAGGAGATGAAAGCTCATAATGACATAACATGTTTCTTCAGAAGAGAAAAGGTCATATACGTAGAGTATGCGCTCTGTAATGTACTCTTGTTGTGCAACCATCATAAATTTTCCCTAATTCAGAGAAGTTTAAACATTTTAAACATTTATCCCCCTGAACAGAAAGAAAACCTTAAAATCTGCAAGAATTTGCATCAGTGCCGTTTATTGTTTATTAAACAGGGAAATCCTGCCCCACACTCATGCTATTGGTTGAGCTAATGCTGTTTATAAAAAAATTAAGTCCATTCATTGAGTCTGGACCACACGGGTAACACGTGTGGGGTATAAGCTAGCAGGCTAATTTAATTTGCTGAATGGTTAGCATGGAAAACATAAACTAATTTAAAAAACATATGTTTAATTTTACAGTCTATAGCTTTGATTACATGGCAATTATATGGTAACACTTTACAGTAAATTTTAATTTTTTAACACTAGTTGAATTCATTAGCTAACTATTACAGCATTTATTGTTTGTTAATGTTAGGAAACAATTGTGCACTGATCATTGTTCATATTAATTTATTGTGCATTAACACTAACGGATTTGTTAAGCACATCTTTTGTAGAAACGTTTGTTGGGCCACAGTCTCTAAAGTTGACATTAAGCATCTGGCCTTGTTCAGTCTCGACTTTTCCTCCAGATGTTTGCAGAGTTTATCAGTGGATGAGGTGGGAAGCATGTCATTAATTCAGGTAGTCATTAAAGATGTCTTTAACGGACAACTTTTGTAATATTGTATATTGTAATAATTAAATGTAGGAAAGAGAAGGATGTTTTTAGTGGTTTTCAAGTTTGTTGTGGGTGTGTGATATTAGGGGACATATCAGTTTCTCCATGTTATTTTTATAAAGATATAAAGGCCCAGTATTTCTGCCTACAATGACCATGTAACTATACATGACCCTGATTAATGTTTGAGCTGTGGATCAGCATTGTTTCTGAACATCATGGTTATAATGCAACTTTATTGCATTTAGGAATCTGAGGTCTTTGAAGTGATGCTCAACAGAACATAAGTGATATATCTGAAATCTGTGACGATGTGGAAAACAGTCTATAAAGATAAGAGCATGTCGAAGGTCATGGGCCTTGAGATTTATCAGATAAAGTGTTCACATAAAGTGACTCATAGTTTCTCTTCTGGTGTTCATGTTCTCTTGAGATGCTGATCAGTTCCTGGAACATCTCTTGAATTATTCTGTTATGAATATTTCATATTTTCATATTAATTAAAAAAATTTAAAAAGTCACTAATTAAAAAACATTTAAAGTCATTTATTGCAGCTGTTGCATGATATAGCAAATAATTGATTGCTTACTGTTACAAAATGTAAGATAAGTTTTAGATTATTATTTATTTTGCAGTTTTGTTGAATATAGAATTTTTAAAACATGCTTTTTAGGAAAAAAACAAAAATCAATACAAAAACTCAAGGTCATTGCAACTCAGAAATAAAACCTGATAATGTATCTTTGAGATTGTACAGCCAAGTGAAGTTTTATGGACGCGGGTGACTGTTGAAAATACACCATAAAGTCTGATAACTCATTAATACAGTTATTCATATAACCTTTAATTAATCATATAACCATATATAAGTAATCATGTAACCTTTAACCTTATTCCAGCTAATCTTCCCGTGGAGTCCAGCTAATGCAACAAAATATTACAGTCCTGTAACAGTAACTGTTCTCCATAAAGAAATTGAAATCCAGCTGTTCATCTGTACAGTTTCTGGATACTGCACAGATGTGATGACCGTAGTTGTACATTTGGAACCAGTCCTGTCTTTTGCTCTTGGTAATCAGAAGGTAATTTAGCTGAACCAGGTTAAACTAGGAATTGTTTTGTTTATGTGAAAAGGCAAAGCTGTATGACACACTGTGACATTTAGTTGTTTTTTTAATGGTTATTTCAGCAATTCAGTATCCAGACCACCAGTTACACGATTTCATGTATTTGATTTTAAACATTGTACTTTCATTCATTTGTGAAATGCAGATTTATATCAGTAAATCATCAATGTGCACTTAAAAATTCTGTCAGTATGACGTGGCATTACAGTAGAATGTTTTACCCAGTGGGACATCTGATCCAAAGCCCTTTTGAAGATTGATCCCACGTGTTCTAAAATCTTCTTTAAACAAAACCAGATCTAATCAAATGAAACATTACACAGCAACACTCAGAATTGTGTTGTAAAGCCCATTATGAGGAGGTGTGGTTAACATTTGCCCTCGCTGCTCTCACAGACTCTCTGAAAAGGTTCTACATGTGCTCTTTAACACTAGCAGTCTGTGTTAATGGATGATTCATTCCTTTATGTGGGAGGGTCTTCCACACCTCAAATAAAAGTTCTGCAGATGTCCGTTCACTCCTCTTATCCTGTCACACAGCATCTTTCGAGCATGGGGAAGGGCTTCTACATCAGTAAAACATTGGGGATTGTGGGAATTGTGTTGGCTGCTGGAGCAGTGGCCACTATCATTGCCCTGTCTGTGGTCTACTCTCAAGAGAAGTCCAAGAACAAGGAGAATGAGGTGAAACCCACAGCAGAAGTGAGCACCACCCAAACACCAACAGGTTCAGTTCCAACCACTGCACCATCCAGCGAACCATGGGACCAGTGGCGTCTTCCTCAGACATTAATTCCAGAATCGTACAATTTCACTCTGTGGCCGCGGTTGCAGCCGGACGCATCAACCGGGCTTTACATCTTCACTGGAAAATCCAGCGTGGTCTTCAAATGTGTGCAAGATACAGACCTCATCCTCATTCACTCCCATAAATTAAACATGACCAAGAATGCCACCCTGATGGCTGTCAGCAGCACAAAGGCTCCATCTATTCGCTCCACGTGGATGCAGACCAAAACGCAGTATATGGTGATTCATCTGAGTGATAAATTAACAGCCGGGGAACGCTATCAGCTCCATACAGAGTTTGTGGGTGAGCTTGCAGATGACTTGGGTGGCTTCTACCGAAGTGAATATGTGGAGAATGGAGTGAGAAAGTAAGATTTGCATGTGTAATGTGTGCCTAGATGTTTGTGCTACGTCTCAGATCTCTGTTAGACTGATGTCCTCTGTTTGTTGTCAGAGTGGTCGCTACGACGCAGATGCAGGCCACAGATGCCAGAAAAGCTTTCCCCTGCTTTGATGAACCAGCAATGAAAGCAGTTTTCAGCATCACTCTTCTCCATGACCGTGGAACAACAGCTCTCTCCAATGGCATGGCTATCGGTATCTCCAGCTCTTTATTCTGAAGAACTTAATGTGTCATTCATAAAACAAGTGTGATATTTCCCTGAAACTGATTTTCAGGAATGTATGTAAATTCATTTAACAGAATATCAGTTATTTAAGTCCATTTATTAAATTTTATCTTTTTTGTTTTTTTGCAGAGAGTACTAACATCACGGTGGTTGGTGTTGATGTCACCAGAACAACATTTGAGGTCACAGAAAAAATGTCTACTTATTTGTTGGCATTTATTGTCTGTGATTTTGGTTTCATTGAGAAACGAGATGAACATCCTCTGGTATGTTTTAGAGTAAAATTGAATCATCATAATCAATCATAAAACCAGATGCTATTTCTAGCTCATTATCTAGTAAAAGATGAAACACTGCATGTTGTTTTTGTCACAAAGATTAGAATTTTTGCCCGTCAAGAAGCTATAAACTCAGGACAAGGGCAGTATGCGCTGAACGTGACCGGACCGATTCTCAGATTCTTTGAGGAGTATTATAATTCATCATATCCATTGCCCAAATCAGGTGAGAGACCGACCTGTTTGATCTGGAGAAAGTTTAGATTTATGACCTTCCCAGTTTTTCACGATCAAAAACTGCAGTAGTATTGGGTTAAAACGTTTTCAGTCGGTTAAACTTCAGATTGCAAATTAATGTTCAATTTAAATGTGTTTTAAAGTAACATACCCAACATGAAAACTGTTGAACAGATCAAATCGCTCTGCCTGACTTCAACGCTGGGGCGATGGAAAACTGGGGCTTGATTACATACAGAGAAACGGCACTGTTGTATGATGAAGAGGTTTCTTCAAATGGAAATAAAGAGAGAATTGCCACTATTATAGCTCATGAACTGGCCCATCAGGTATTATCAGGTTTCTAGTCTGAAGTGTCATGGTCTAAACATCTGTCAGCTGTCTAAACATTCACACTTCTGTCTGCTTCTTTATTAGTGGTTTGGAAACCTTGTGACTCTGAGGTGGTGGAACGATCTGTGGCTCAATGAAGGTTTTGCGTCCTACGTAGAATATCTTGGGGCAGATAAAGCAGAGCCAGACTGGAACATTGTGAGTGTGTGAAGCTAACTGTGATACCCACAATATCCAGGAATGTTATTACTTTAAGAACTGAATCTTTTGCAGAGGATGGAATACTGTGTTTGCTTAAGTACAGATTCAATCCGGCTGCAGCACAGTGTGATTCTAACAGCCGGTATGAAGTGAGACCTGATTTCTCTTGTTCTGTCCCACAGAAAGACCTGATTGTTCTAAACGATGTGCACAGAGTTTTTGCCATAGACGCACTAGTCTCATCTCACCCCTTGTCCTCTAAAGAAGAGGAGATCCAGAGACCGGAGCAAATCAGTGAAGTCTTTGATTCAATCTCCTACAGTAAGGTACTGGCTCAGAACTGTTTCAGAACTTTATGGGGTGGCGTTTTGAATATCCAGTAACATGTTTTTTCCTCTAGGGGGCGTCAGTTCTCAGGATGCTGTCTGATTTCCTCACTGAGGCTGTGTTTACTGAGGGACTCAAAGTAAGTTCCCTTTACACACTGATCCTTGCTGTGTGGAACAGAAATGAAGGTCAGAAATGAATTGAAAATGCTCTTTGATTTAGTGTGTTTGAAGAATGATTTTCTATATTTGTTTCTGATTCTATTAGACCTACCTGGAACATTTCAAATTCAACAACACAGTGTACACTGACCTATGGGACCATCTTCAAATGGTATGTTACATTAGATGAAACCCATCCCATCTTTAAACGCAATAACAATATACGTCTGAGGTGGGACTATCTGTGTGGTCGACCAATGATGGGTGGGGGTGGTACCCTTGAATTACATTTAGCGTGTCTAGTTGCACAGAAATGAACACCTGACCTTTAAACATTTGATCTTAAATGTTTAAAAATAAAGGCTCTTAAAAGCAATGCCTCAGAAGAACTAGTTTTGGTTCCCCAAAGAACCATTTCTTTCTTACCTTGTTATAGTGTAAAACCTATTTCCACTACAAGGAACATTTTGTGAAACAGGTTCTTTATGTAACAATACTGTCAGCAGTGGTTCTTCTATGGCATTGCACGGCACCTCTTTCGTCACACATGAAGTGATTTAATTAAGAATATTCAGCTGGATCAAATGTAGTGAGACAAGCACTCATGTTACATGTTCTAGGCAGTGAACAGGACTGACACTCATCCCCCCAGGCCTGTGCGAGAGATTATGGACCGCTGGGTTCTGCAGATGGGCTTTCCTGTGGTCACCATCAGCACTGAGACTGGCCAGATCTCACAGAACCACTTTCTCCTGGATCCAGACGCTGAAGTTCAGAGAACATCAGAATTCAAGTGTGTCCAAAATTATTGTGATTTGAAGCTGCAATCCGTATTATTCTGTATTTTTGGTTAAATTAAAAAAGTAAGAAAGAAATAAACTTACAAAACAATCAGTTATTGAATAGGTACATGACAGATCAGTGTTTAAACAGTTTCTTTACCTTTTCCTGAGGCAGAAAGGTAAAAGTTACAGATTACATCTCATTACAGTCATCAATGAGTCTCATCAAAGAGAGATATTATTACAGAATCTCTAGGAAGTTTGAAGTACCATATTACAATATTCATTGTTTTTCAGTTATGAGTGGATTGTACCAATTAAATGGATGAAGGGAAGAACACAGAAAACATACTGGCTTCTAAACAAAAATGGTAAGTTTTCAAAGATTTACTCAGAATATTAATTATTAGTTATTATTTATCATTGCAAATGAATATCAGACAGTGGCGGCTTCATTGTAAACACATCTTCTAAATCTGTGCTTCATCTTTTCTTGTTGTTATTAGAACAAAGTGATGAAATGAAGACGACTGGAAATGAATGGATTCTGGCCAACATCAATGTGGTGGGATACTACAGGGTTAATTATGATAATAAAAACTGGAATCTTCTGCTGGAGGCTCTTCAGACATCCACACAGGTAATAACATTTGAATCTTTAACACAGAGGGAGTTCTTGAAGGAAATGATGTTAGTTATTACAGCATGTGCTCTTGTGTTTCACATCACACCTGAATCAATATTGGAATCTGGTTATCCAGTGTTGAATTGATAATCACAGCAGCTTTCTGTTTGTTTTTTTAACCAGAGCATACCCGTCATTAACCGGGCACAGATAATCGATGACGCATTCAACCTGGCTAAGTAAGATCTAAAAACCTGTTCGTCAGTGTGCTGAGTATAAAATCCATTGTCCATTTAAATGCATGTGTCTTCAACAGAGCAAGAATCATTTCCACAACACTGGCTCTCCAGACCACACGTTATCTTTCCTCTGAAATAGAATACATGCCTTGGGAAGCAGCTCTGGATAACTTGGACTACTTTTACCTGATGTTTGATCGCACTGAGGTTTACGGCCCCATGCAGGTAAACTTCATCCATTCATGTTCATCACATCAAGAAAAGAGAATTCAAATGGTGGCTAACATTGCACATGTCATCCCTGTAGACCTACGTGGGAAAACAGGTGGAACCCTTGTTTCAGTATTTCACAGATCTCACAAACTGGACGGATGTTGCAAAAGGACATACAGACCAGTAGGTCAAACAGGTCAAACACAGATGAGAAGTCCTCAGTGTGTAGTTTTGTGCTGTAGCGTGTTTCTGTCTCTGCAGATATAATCAGATCAATGCACTGAGAGTTGCCTGCAGCACTGGGTTGGAAAATTGTACAACTCTGGTCCAAACATGGTTCCAGCAGTGGATGAAGAATCCAGCTGTAAACCCGTAAGTATGTTTCAAACCGAGATGCCATAGAGAGGCAAGAGTTACAGTTTGCAGCTTTAATATTCAATCATTTTTGCAATTCTTAAGTTTAAAATCATAATGCAGTACATATGTTAGTGTGAAAGTATTGGGACAAATCCTGTTTACCAAATGTTTTTTAATATCAGATTAGCAGATCACCACATCACCAGATAACTGACGCTTTTTCACTGGTGTTTGTTGCTGTTTTCTGTGTTAGTATTAAGGCCAACCTGCGGTCGACGGTCTACTGCAGTGCCATCGCTGCAGGCGGAGCTAAAGAGTGGGACTTTGCCTGGAACATGTTTCTGAATGCGACTATTGCTTCAGAGGCCGATAAACTGCGAGCTGCCCTAGCATGTGCCACCCAGCCCTGGTTACTGAACAGGTAAGTTCTGGTTACTGAACAGATAAGTTCTGGTTACTGAACAGATAAGTTCTGGTTACTGAACAGATAAGCTCCGGTTACTGAACAGATAAGGTCTGGTTACTGAACAGATAAGGTCTGGTTACTGAACAGATAAGGTCTGGTTACTGAACAGATAAGCTCCGGTTACTGAACAGATAAGGTCTGGTTACTGAACAGATAAGTTCTGGTTACTGAACAGATAAGCTCTGGTTACTGAACAGATAAGCTCCGGTTACTGAACAGATAAGCTCTGGTTACTGAACAGATAAGCTCCGGTTACTGAACAGATAAGATCCGGTTACTGAACAGATAAGGTCCGGTTACTGAACAGATAAGGTCTGGTTACTGAACAGATAAGTTCTGGTTACTGAACAGATAAGCTCCGGTTACTGAACAGATAAGCTCCGGTTACTGAACAGATAAGTTCTGGTTACTGAACAGATAAGCTCTGGTTACTGAACAGATAAGGTCCGGTTACTGAACAGATAAGTTCTGGTTACTGAACAGATAAGCTCTGGTTACTGAACAGATAAGGTCCGGTTACTGAACAGATAAGTTCTGGTTACTGAACAGATAAGCTCCGGTTACTGAACAGATAAGGTCCGGTTACTGAACAGATAAGTTCTGGTTACTGAACAGATAAGCTCCGGTTACTGAACAGATAAGCTCCGGTTACTGAACAGATAAGGTCCGGTTACTGAACAGATAAGCTCCGGTTACTGAACAGATAAGCTCCGGTTACTGAACAGATAAGTTCTGGTTACTGAACAGATAAGCTCTGGTTACTGAACAGGTAAGTTCTGGTTACTGAACAGGTAAGCTCTGGTTACTGAACAGATAAGCTCTGGTTACTCTGAAACTTAACGTGTTTTGATTTGTAGGTATCTGGAATACACTTTGGATCCAAATAAAATTCGTAAGCAAGACGCCACCGCTACCATTATCAACATTGCAAGCAACGTGGTCGGCCAGCCGTTAGCATGGGACTTTGTCAGGGCCAACTGGCCATACATATTCCAGCAGTGAGTATCACTGTGTGAGGACTGCTGGATTATTTCTATTAAATTAGACTGACTGGTGTATTCTAGAATGTTCTTTTTTCTCCTGCACCTTTAGATATGGAGGTGGATCTTTCTCCTTCGCCAATCTGATCAACGGGGTCACAAAGAGATTCTCAACTGAATATGAACTGCAGCAGGTGAGTGCAGATCTTCACAGGACTGTGTTTGATGGTCTAGATCAGAAGTTCTCCAGTGAGGTGCACAGAGCTGCAGAGTTTATCTTCAACCCAAATGAATCTCACCTGAAGCAGCTGATCTTTAGGACTGACAGAAACATCCAGCAGGTGTGTTTGAATAGGTTGGAGCTGAACTCTGCAGCTCTGTGGACCTCCAAGAACACGGACTGGAGACCCCTGCCCTGCTGTTTAAGGTCTAGTACATGTTTTAAGTCATTTTATATATACATTACCTTTACATCACCGCGTGAGCTGATTCTAATACAGTAACAGATTGATACTCTAACCAGTTTGTTTCTAATAGACATTTCTCTTGGTTTGTTTGCAATCTTCAACTAAGCTTCCCGCAATGCGTTCTGGGATATACACAATGCTTTATTAGAATCTGGTAAAACAAGTTACCGTCTGGATCAATAAAAATACTTTCAAAGAGCATTCACACCAGGCCCACATTTACAGTACCACAAAACAGCTCTTTATCGTCTCCATAGTCAGCTTAGTGAGGATTTGAAACACAGCAGATTCTTATATCTGAATATCTGTGAAATCTCTGCTGTTTAACACCACAGCTGAAGCAGTTCAGAGATGACAACTCTGATGTCGGCTTCGGATCTGGCACCCTTGCCATTGAGCAATCCATCGAGAGGACAGCAGCCAACATCAAATGGGTGGCGCAGAACAAGGACTCAGTGCTAAAATGGTTTCAGGATGAGGTCAAACATGAATGATGCTCAGATTATAGACTGTCTGATCTGATCAGAAGAACTCCAGATCAGAACCTGAAATGTTACTCATGATCTTCTAGATTGAAATATTTTCCAGAAGTACTTTCTTCCTGTGAAGAAGTTTCTCTTAATTATTTTTGTAAATAAATCATTTTTATAATCATAATAAGAAGTTTTGGAGTACTTCAACACTTTGTGGTATTTTAGTTTTTTTCTCCAATAAAAACAAAAAAAAGACTTTGACTTTTTCCTTTGTGTATAAATGACAAAAGTCTTAAAATTATTCTAATAAAATCCAATTAAATATTTATTCATTACATTGATATTAACAACAAATCTACAATAAACAATGTAAACAATTTAACCAACGTAAATCCACATGAACCTAAACAACTCGCCATGTTTGTTTTCTCACACAACAAACACAACTCTGTGTTAATGGATAAACTATTATTACTCTTTGGGAGGAGAGAAGGTGGGAAGATGATAAAATGCTCTTCACGGTTTGGTCTGATCTCCTCTGACTTGTGGTGAACCTGATAAGGAACTTTAGCCCAGTGTACATCAGATGCTCTCTTCTGGGTGTGGTGTTTGTCACCACTGTCATCAGGTTATGTTGGGTCCAGCACTGTCCTTTCACAGAACCTCCTGCTGAGCAATGGAACTGGTTCCATCCCCCAGACACTCCAGAACACTAGAACATTACTCTGTGGCCCAGACTTCAGCCGAACGTGGATGGCCTCTACCTCTTCACTGGGAAGTCCAGCATGGTCCTCATTCACTCTGAAAAGCTAGACCTGACCTCAGCAGATGGATATCTAGCTAAACTACTTGCATTAGGTAACACAGCGGCACCCTCAATACAGAAAACGTCTCATACAGCTGAAGGGCAAACTGACAGCGGGAGAGTTCTGTGCTTCACGCAGAGTCTGTGGATAAACTTACAGATCTATTAGGGTTCCACAGAAGTGAGTACAATGAGAATGGAACAGACAGTAAGTCCTGCTGTCCTTTTTAAAACATGAACATACAATCAAAAAAGGTGCTACAAAAGGTTCTTCACAGTGATGAGAACCATGAAGAGACATTTTTGGTTCCTCAAAGAACCATTCAATCAAGATTGTTTAAGAGCTATTTCTTTCTGACCTTTTTATTGTCTATAGAACCTTTTGTCAATGGCAAAGTATCTTTTCTGAAACAGAAAGTTTCTGCAGATGTTAAAGGTTCTTTATGGAACCATACAGCCAAAAATGGTTCTTCTATGGCATTGTGAGGCACCTTTATTTTTAATTTTTATGTGTGGAGCTCTAAATTGTAGCTTTCAGGTGGAAGAGGTGAAACAAACAAAATCATAGTTATCAAAGTCACTGCAGGTCACATGTTTGTTTATACCTGTGTAACCCTTGCACCTTGAAATAAAAGAGGATGATTGCTATCTGCCATGCATGTGGCATTACATAATAAATTCTCACAGCTTTCTCGAGTTTGGGTGATTATCTGCTTTGACAGGTTTTATTGCCTGTTGATGGGAAGCGCTGACTGTTTCCCTGAATGACATACAGATAATCCAACACTGATTTTATGCTTCCCTCTACTGTTGCCATAGGAACACTGAATCTTAGGGTATGTATAATTACATGACAGAAGAGAAAAAGAAAAAGTGAAGCTGTTACTGTGACAACATCAGAACTGATCATGAAAATGTGCTGTTATCTTTTGGTGCTGTTATCAATCACTATGAAAATATTACGTCAGCAGACGTCACTTTGTTACCGACATCAACGGCCTTTCATATTTAACAAATGTTTACAGCTGTAATGACCAGTAAAACTTTCAGATGTGCTGTGCAGCAGTTTATGAGATAAAATCTGACCTTTATTGACTACAAGATGCACTTTTAATTTAATTCAGCTTTATTTGTATAGTGCTTTTACAATATGGCATTGTCTCAAAGCCACTTTGCAGGGAGGAAAAAAGAAAAAAAAACAAGGAAATATATACAATAATACACAGTAACAACGATTAACAATGATGTAACAACCTTTAAGCATATTTACCGTGAGTTCATGGATTTAATCATGTTCATGGACAACCATGATGATTATCACCTGAATAAAACAGCCAATTCTCAAGTTTTACATATATCAACACATCATATTCCCTCTGTGGATCAGGTCTGTTGAACTATCTGTATGATCCAGTCACATCTGTAAATGCAGACAGTCACCTTTAAAGCTCATGAACTGACTCACGTGGTAAATATGTGAAATATATCTATTCACTTATATTCTCACTGTTAACTGTTACTGTGTGATGTTGTGGCATGTTTGGTTTTGGTCACTGGTCTGGGAATCTTGTGACTGTGTTGGTGGAATTCACTTTGGCTGAAGGTTTTGCCTCTTACGTGTCATTTTTTTGGGTGATTTTATTTTCACTGTGGGTGTTCTGACAATAAAATACAGGTATTTACTGTTTTTTCTCTTACTGTTCTCTCAGAAAGACTTGATGGCTCTCAGAGATGGTTTGCTGGGGTTCACTGGTTCACCTCCTCACACCCTCTGTTCTCTAAAGAAGATCTTAATCTGGATCAAATCACAAACTCTAACCGTAGTTGTCACTTTAGTGTTAAGAGCTACAAAATATTTCTAAAAAGAGAATATGTGAGTCTTCTCTGAATAACCCTGCTGCCTTAACCAGTTGGCGCTGGTGAGGGAGATTTTACTGGCAGTTTATCGCTACAGAAGCTGATAAACTCATGACAGCATGATGCATCATGACAATGTTCACAGGGTGAACATTTGTTCTTTCATAATGATTGTAATAACCTCACAGTACTGTACCGAATGTAGTAATATGTAACCTGATAAACTAGAGGAACCTGCTCATCTCAGGTTCAGTGCTGGATCTTTGACAACCGTAAGTGAAGTTACAAAACATTCTCAACAGAACCAGCTGAACACCTTTTACAGGTGTTCTGTAAAAAACACACAGCTTCACCTCTTTTATAACGCTGTAACACTGAACCAGTGTGATGGATCTGCTCATGTTAAAGTCAGATGTTAAAGTCACTTAAAAAACAGATGAACAAATGTACAGCAGCTTGTTCATGTAGTCCAAATGCTGTTTGTTATTTATTTAAATATTATGTCAATATAAACACTTGGTCAAAAGTATAAATAATCTGTTGTAAATTTATGTGTCAGATGTGAAGGGGGAGGAGAATTTTAAGACTTCAGCATAGTATAAACCTGCGTTCCCTTCCTAGTGTTTGCCTTTATTAAGAATAATTTTATTGAATGTATGATGAGTACCAGTGATACAAAGCACAAAACCAACCTGAAACAGCAAAGTTATAAATTATTCAGAGCAAGACCCTTAACAGAGGAACAAAGAAACACAAAATCACCTGATCGCTTGATTCAGTGACATCAATACAGCACAAAGAATTTATTAATTTATCCATTTATTAAGGATTCTCACAGTGCTGACATTGTCTTTGTGGGGTTTTTACTTGCTGGCTATGCAGAATTGAAACTGTTTGGAAGACGTTACTCACAACCAGCAAACCAGAATTTCTGGCTGAACAGAGAGGAAACCATTTTGTTCATATGTCATAAAACTGCGAAAAACACCCGTCATACCAAGTAGATCGACAGATTGATCGATCGATAGATAGATTTAAAATATGCAGATAGATAGATAGATGATAGATAGATGATAGATAGATAGATAGATAGATAGATAGATAGATAGATAGATAGATAGATAGATTTAAAATATGCAGATAGATAGATAGACAGATAGACAGATAGATAGATAGATAGATAGATAGATAGATAGATAGATAGATAGATAGATAGATAGATAGATTTAAATTATTCAGGTATTCGCATACAATGTACATAATGGAAAAAAAATTCATCTTGCTCATACTTTTACTGTCAGCATGTGCTTCAAATGGTGAGTTTCTTGTTTCTTGTTAAATTATATTTTATAAACACATTAAAACAAGCTGTAAGACAACCAGTATAATACAGAATAATACAATTATATAAAATGTTACGATGGAGGCTTCCGCACCACCAACAGGAGCCGTCTCCTGAATACTAACGCTATGGATTGGGTTAGTTTGTCTGCCTGGTTTACGAATAAAAGTCTGCAAATGGATCCTCATGTGTGTGGCCCTTCATTACAATAATATCATTAGAGTAATCTTCAGAGAGACACGAGCTCATCATGATTATGTGAAGTCTTCATTAAAAATGATCATTTTGCTTTGTTTTGTTCTTTAGGTTTCTACACTTTGAAGTTGATTTCAACTTACATTCCTGGAGAAACACAATTTCCTGAATTTACTATAGTTACATTTTTGGAGGACATCATTGTGGGATACTACAACTCAACAGTGTACATTCCACGAGGAAATGTTACAAATGAAGACAATGTTGTTAAATCAGAATACATAAAGGATATAAGTGACTACATGCATAACTCCTTCAAGAGACGGTCAGATGTATTAAGACTCAATGAGAGTGAGTAAATCATTTCAAAACTGCCAGTAGAAAACGTGAGGTTGTTTTGACACCAGCTTCTCCTCTATCACAGGTCTTGATGTGTATCAGAGTCTGGTTCAATGTGAGTCTGGAAAGATGATTATCAAAGATGCTGCTGGAGGACTGACAACCGATCAACTTACTTACCAAAACAACAGCTTTACTTATTATATTCATCCAAATCACTCAGAGGAGCAGCTTAAACCCCACCTGAAACACTTCATGGATAAATTAAAGGGCTTTTATTACCCAACCTGTATAAACACTCTCATTAATTATATTGAAAAGAGAGCAGAAAAAATAAACCGTTTAAGTAAGTTCTCAAAGCATTTTCTGTTTAAAAATGTTGATAATTAGATGGTCAAAACTGCTGTTTGGTCAGATTTTGTAAAGTGTAAATTTCTGCTGTAAAGTGACAGTTGTTTTCATTCTAAATGTAGAAGTGTGTGTTTTATGGATGGACATCTATTTATATATTAGAGAAGTTGTGAAAATGACATGTTTCTCTAATGTAAAATTGCCTTTTTGCTTCACAGTAAAGCCAAAAGTCAAGTTCTTTCGGAGAGCAAACAAAGATTCTGGAGGGTCGCAGGTGAGTTGCCTGGCAACAGGATTCTACCCTCGTCACATGAACCTGACTCTGTTGAGGTCACGGAAGAGACCTGCTGCCCAATGATGACGAGACGTACCAGATGAGAAAGATACTGCAGATCAGTGCAGAGAGAGAACACACATACAATTGCTCTGCCACATCTCAGTCTGAACAACACACTAAACGTCCCACTGGACGAACATCATTTGGGTGTTCCTACAAAAGTTCCTACAAAAACTAAACACATCAAGATAAAACAAAATTATGTTTAGATCTCATTGTCATGTTTTATTTTCTCATTTTAAAGTCTTTGTGTTTGTTTTAGATTATACTATATCTACATCTAATACTATTTATTACATTGTTGGAGCCATTATTGTGTTTGTCGTGTTCTGCCTATCTGTAACAGTCTGGCGATTAGTCTGGCTAAAGCGGAGACAAAGTAAGTTAATGTTGTAGAATGTTTTCTTTATATAATGTTTTCTTTTTCCTATATAAAATATGATCTGTTCTAGTTATTTTGCATATATAGTGTTCACTGGAATGTGTTGAGTTGGTATTGATGACACTTTTTAAATCTTATTAGTGATTTCATCTGTAGAGTATGAACATGCTGCTGGTGAGTTTTTATATTTTTGAAATTGCAGTAATATCTACATCTATAATCTGTAGAATCTATAATCTAAAAGTCATACATGCATTGACACATGCAGTGCAGTTACTGTCTAGTGTGTATATCTATCTATCTATCTATCTATCTATCTATCTATCTATCTATCTATATATGTGTGTGTATGTGTGTGTGTGTGTGTGTGTTAGCAGCACAAAGTTGTGGGTTCAACCCAGGAACACACATACTGATAAAATCTAAAACTTGAATGTATTGTAATCTACTTTAGATAAAATCATATGTCAAATGCATAAATGTAAATGTATTGATGTACAGTCTGTTCTTAATGTCTGTTAAATATATGTTGGCATAGCAGTAGAAAAACACACTTAATTGTTGTACATTGTGATAAGATAAACCTCCTTTTTTCATGTTAAAATGTTAACTACAGATTAGTATTAAGGAACTAACCCCAAGCTGATGAATGAATTAGATCAATGGACTATTTACTAAATCAGGTTTACATCATTTTTCAGATGCTGAATTTTTCGAGCTAGTCAACAGCAGCAATTTTGTGAATGTGGAACCATCATGAGATCCTGAAGCAAGAATAAACTCCGCCCCCTGCTGGACAAACTGATGCCTGTAATTGTCTATTTGGTGTTTGGTGTTGTTTTTGCTATTGTACGTTTCTCTGCCTGTTTATTTAATATGTGCTGGTATTTTGTAATAATTATTTTTTATTTTATTTCATGGGTTCATTATAAATCAAACAAAATACAAAAAACATTCAGCAATGTCTTTCTTTTAAGTGATAAGCAGTGGGTTTAAAAGATTTGCTATGCAGTGTTTTCCCATCACATCCTCAGCCTGCTTCCCTGGGTATTTTAACATGTGGAAAAGGTGAAAAATACATATTATATTGTCCAGTTTTCTCCTTTGAGGTCATTGGAGGCACCAGAGGTGTAATTTATCATGTTAGCTTATCATATTTATGAGAAAAATCTAGTAACAAATAATAGTTCAACATATTTTATTTTTAAAAGATAAATACACAGTATATACACATTTAATTGATATAAAAATACTTCTGATAAATCTGATAAATAATTACAAATAATGAAGTTGTAAGAGAGTTTTCAGATGAACACACAGAGAACATCTAATTTTGGCATTAAGTGACTCATATTGTACCACGCTGATGAAACACATGATTTTGGTATGATGCATTCTGTGACGATGTGGAAATAATCTGTTGAAGGAGAGAAAAAAGTGTTTAGATGCAGAACTTCAGTACAAGATACAGAAACAACATCTCATTTCTAAACACTGAGGGTTTTATTGTGGAGCACATTTAATATCACATTGAAAATTACTGAAGGACATTAAATGATAATCAGCTGTTTCAACTGTTACTCAGTATTTATAACAACACACACAATTAAAGCTTTCTTACCGTACAGCAGTGTGCATCACTCACATGTGAGGTGGAGAGATGTGTGATGTTTCTTTCTGTCTGTTGTGCTGAGTCTGTGCAGACAGTGAATGTTGGACAGTACTGGACACTGTCTTGAAAATGTTCTTGTGGGTCATCCAGACACCAGGTTCCTGAACTCTGAAGTCGGTCTGATGTATGCTGTGAGCTGCTGTAGTTTTGTGGTGTTGTTTCATGGTTGGAGATCTCTTGATTGTGCTCCAGCTCAGCTGACAAGTATGAGATGTAGCTGATGGTGAGACGAAGGGTCTCGATCTTGGTCAGAGTTTGTCCAGTAGGAGCTACAGAAGAAGGTAAGAAGGTTCGGAGATGATGGAGAGCTTTGGTCAGGTCCCTCATCCTGAGTTTTTCTCTTTCGCTGGCTGTCTGACGCTTTGTTCCCGGGTTTTTGGACCTGGAGCGTTGTCTTCCCTCAGCAGGGAGAAGTGTTCTGGGTTTCTTTGCAGGTTGGGTAGCGATGTCAGTGTTTCCAGTGACCTCAGGCTGTCTGTCAGCTGTCCACCAGCTCACAGGAGGAGAGAAACATTCAGATTCAATGGAGGAACTTGGAGAAAGACTGCCGCATGCACTATAGTACCCAGCATCAGTGATGATGGGTGATTGCTCAGACTCAAACTGGGCTTTGTCTTCCTGGAGCATAAATGGAGAAAAGTTAAACTCCATGGCTGTGATCCTTCCAAAGCTGAGGATATCTTCTGGTTCTCTGGTACCTGAGTGAATGTTAGACACATGGAGACAGCAGCTCAATATAAGAGGAAGAGGTGTGATGTTGCACCTTCAGAAGATCAAAGCAGAAGAGAGAGCTCACACCAAGAGCAGGGGGTCTCCGGAAACTCACCTCACATGCACAGGTGGGAGGTGTTGACACATGCATCGATAAATGACAAGCTCAACATGTGTTCAGTTGAATTAAACTGTTTTTAAGAAAAGATTTGGACACTGTTGTGCTATATGTGTTGATATCATCTTTTTGTTTTAGTTTAATTTTAGTTGGATTAAGCCTGTAATGTGACTCACACTGCTACTGTCACTATTTGACAGTAATTCTCAAAGCTAATTGTGCTTTCTCCTTATTGTTTAATTTTGTTCATGCTGTTTTCAGTCTGTCAGATGTTCACAGCTCTTTGTTTAGACAAATGGCCTCTGAGAGACATGTGTGACCTCCAGAGAAACCGTAAAAGATTCATTCTCACACTCTGGTCAGTTCATCCACTGAGCATCTACACACTTTCTGTCTTATATAATCATTTACATATCATTTATAGGTGATATATTTAAAAAGCCTAATGCTATGAAACTATAACACCATCATTTAAAAAAATGTAATCAGCATATTTAAAATTCACAATTGTTCTGTATGATGCATCTGCTTTTAGATGTGAAAGATGATTAAATTTGGGCTTTATTGTTGATGCAGTTGTTATTTATTCGGAGGTGTGAGATGACCTCTTCCATGAGGTCTTGTGGATTACAGCATCAGTGCCAGCAGGGAAGAGAAATGTTTCCCACAGCTCAACGTGTCACTTTTTGTTGCTTCCTGTCCGGTGCTGCCCTGCAGTAATTAGATGTTTCCTCTTCCCAGACAGCACATTTATCTGAATGCAGGATCAGATGAAATGATTCCTGGTTCATTTTTGAGGAATTTACTGTTAGCAGGTCCTATAAGGTTAAAAAAGTTAAAAGTTAAAAAAGTGTGAAATGACAAACTCAACAAAATAAAGTACTCTACAAAAAATAAATAATTAAATCAATAAAATCCCTCAAAAGTCTTTTCATATGCAGTGAAACTAAATCATTAAACATTTCGCTGTTTCCTGTTAGTTCTTCCGAATGTTGATTTAAGGTTTCTGACCTCACTGTAAATGAACCTTTTTAAGCTCTTAGTTTTTCCTAAAGCATCAAAGGTGAATTAGCACCTCAGCGTGATGAGTTTTCTGCCCACTTAAATGCTGACTTGAGGTAAATAACTAAACTGTCTAAATGCTTTCCTGCCAGTGCTGAGTAAACTGAACTTACATTAACATATCAGTCACACTGTCAGGAGTACTGAGTGTAATTACTCCAGTATCTCACACCTCAGTCGTGAAACACACACAGCCTGTCCACCTCTCTGAAGTTGGAGGATTGTGAAGATAAAGATGTTTAAAGTTGAACTTCTGAAGGCCTCATCTGCTCCAGACGCAGAGGTGTGAGGAAGATCTTTTCTGATCACCTGTACTTCATTAAGAGAACGGTTCTGTTTGCACAGGCCTGTTACTACTTCACTGCTGATAGAGCCTATATGACTGAAAACAACAGGATATTTCTCATAGTTTGCTTGTGGATAATTTACCCATCAGCAGAAAAAAGAAAATAAATATAATAATAAGAAACAGCACGTTTACACAGTATTTGCTCAAAATATCTACAAATGAAACTAAATATTTATGTTTGTGGATTTTAAACCAACACAACCACTGTCACAACCACTTCTGCTATCAGATGAGCAGGTTGTAGGTGGATAATCTTAAAATCAGCTGGCCAATATACCAGCCACAATCCACTGGAGTCCTTTATGAGACAGGTGAGATTTAATTAAATGTACTTTAATTGCTAATGTACTATAATGTACTATAATTATAGAAGTTTCAGTTGCATGTTGGATTTGTTTTGCCATCTGAATCTGAGATTCTCTGATATATTGTGTCTTTAAAAGGCCATTAAAAAGCAGTGCTGTAATTCACATGTCAATTAAATCAAACACTCAAAGCTCTGATGCTGGAATTGATTAAAACATATTACACTTCAGTCTAAAGAAAGCATTTGCACATTTTGCTGGTTTGAGGCAGAACAGCGTTATATTATGAAACAATACAGATTAATCTAAAGCATGCAGTTACGGTTATCTCACATTGTTGTAACATCAAGTGTAAAGCTTGTAACTATAAATGTAAATCGAAACACATAAAATGATCATTTGTTTCAAGTTTGGACAGCAGCAGAGTTCTGAAAAAAAATGTTTACAGTGTTCTCGCCCTCTCCTGAAAACAATACACGTCTCTCTCTCTCTCTCTCTCTCTCTCTCTCTCTCTCTCTCTCTCTCTCTCTCTCTCTCTCTCTCTCTCTGTCTCTCTCTCTCTCTCTCTGTCTCTCTCTCTGTCTCTCTCTCTCTCTCTCTCTCTCTCTCTCTCTCTCTCTCTCTGTCTCTCTCTCTCTCTCTCTCTCTCTCTCTCTCTCTTCTCTCTCTCTCTCTCTCTCTTTCTCTCTCTCTCTCTCTCTCTGTCTCTCTCTCTGTCACTCTCTCTCTCTCTCTTTCTTCCTCTCTCTCACTCTCTCTGTCACTCTCTCTGTCACTCTCTCTCTCTCTCTCTCTCTCTTTCTTCCTCTCTCTCTCTCTCTCTCTCTCTGTCACTCTCTCTCTCTGTCACTCTCTCACTCTCTCTCTCTCACTCTCTCTCTGTCTCTCTCTCTCTCTCTCTCTCACACTCTCTCTCTCTCTCTGTCACTCTCTCTCTCTCTCTGTCACACACTCTCTCTCTTTCTTTCTTCCTCTCTCTCTCTCTCTCTCTCTCTCTCTCTCTCTCTCTCTCTGTCTCTCTTTGTCTCTTTTTAATTTAGACTTTTCATTTCATTGCCGTTTTAACTTTTTAATTAACTGCTTTAAGTTTAACTGCTGTACTAGAAAATAAAACTATAAATGTCACTTTCACATGAAAGTTACAAACAGATTTTACAGTTCATTTAACAGTTCATTTAAAATAAATAATTACAAAATATCATATAACATTGTTTAGATATTTTTATTATAAATATCAATAAATTAGTATTGTTTTTGTAAAAAAATATATGTAATATATATATATAAATAGAAATCTTACAATAAGTGAAACTATATATTAAAATACATCAAATACTGTACAGATGACGTCATATGAGAGTTTTATCCCAAAAACTCTGGTGTGCGGCTCAGGCAGTGAACGGTTTTACTGTAATTCTGAAAAGAGAGAAAATGATTGTAAGTTTATTTTATTCAAAAGCTCAAAAAATGTAATATTTAATTACTGAATCCCAAAACAGTAGTTAAGCTAACACAGCATGCATTTCAGATGCAAGTATTTATGGTTTGATGTATAATCAAAATTTACAGTACACACCTGGTGTGTTGATGCTGTATGTGTGTATGAGGGAATATCCAGTAGAGACTCTAAGCCGGAGTTTTGGGATTCATCACATACAGGTGTCTCCACCCTCATGCAGATTTCATGAAGACCCATTCCTGAGTTTTGACACAATTCCTGATGTGCTGTGAATCCCCCGCAATCTGCAGTTGAATTATAACAGTGAATCTCTTCAGTCTGATTTTGAGGTGGGTGTTGGTATTTAGAAGTTCTCATGTTCTTCATCTGGTGGAGAGACTGCTCGCTGAGGCCGAGCTGAGCTGACAGGTAGGAGATGTAACGGATGGTCAAACGAAGCGTCTCAATCTTCGTCAGGGTTTGACCAACAGGAGCCACTGAAGGCGGTAAGAACATCCTGAGATAATGGAGGGCTTTTGTCAGATCCCTCATTCGAAGCTTCTCCTTCTCACTGGCACTCTGTCTTTGCTTGCTTGGGTTCTTGGACCGTGTTCTTTTACTCCCAATAGGAGAACGTCCACCGTTCTCATGTAAGGAAGTTGAGACTGGAGCTCTGTGGAGCTCTGAATGGGGTGGAGAAGAGTCATTCTGCTGTTGGGCCAAAGGGGAGAAGTCCATGTAGGAAACTGGAGACACTGCTTCAAGGGATGAGATGCTGCAGAATTCAGAGTCTGAGCTCGGGCTGTTCCAGGAGTTTTGTGGGATGCAGCTGAAGAGATGACAGGAAACAGCCATTCTGTGTGGTCAGTGAGAGCCGAGTGATGCCTGAAGGTCTGTTAAAGGTTTTATACAAGATTCAAACCACAGAGGCGTGAAGTGACACCTCTGCAGACCTCTGCTGTCAGACAGAGAGAGACACTGAGAGAGAAGGACAGAGAGAGAGACAGGGGGTCTAGTCCAGGTCTGGGAACCTAAAGATTTGGGTCATCAGGTGTGATTTTTCACCCCTGCATGAACTGGTTTTAACATCATATTGTGATTATTTTTAATACATAGTATGACTTGAATTTGAATGTTCGTTTTGTGCAATTGTGACAAATGTTAATGATGACATACAAATATTGATTTATGTGATTAATTTGATTAATTAGCATATTGTAATTAATTCAATTAAAACTTTTGGCCAAATGACAGCACAACAGACATGTGATAAACTGATGCTTAATATGATAACTTGTTAAAAATAAACATGCTAAATTGTGCCAGAATAAAAAAGAGTTACATAAACAAAATAAAGTAAATATGAAAGTAATATATGTATATATTGTTATGTTCAGACTCTGATACGGGCACACAGGCTCAGTCACTCTCTCACAGTGGAGGTGCTGGCTTGCACCTCTGATGAGGCTCAATAAACACAAATCCACGGCTCTGATTTCTGTGTGAAACTCTAATGCAGTTTCACACCACACATGTAACTGAGGTAATGAAGCTGACTAAACAACATTAAGACGCTTCACATCAATATGCTGCCAACCTTCTAGACAAAAAGACACGCTGGATCAAACTTTGTTTATTGTTTCTTTCATTAAGCATTTTTACACACGATTAACAGGGTGCTGCTGGCTAAGATGGGAAGTCTTTTCATACAGCTTTTCTCTTTCCATACAGAGTCTTGTGTGGAGCTGAGAAGTGTCAGTGTTTAGACTGGCACGTTCACATGACAGCTGAAAGTGTTAAACCTGTGAGACAGTTCACAGAGTCTTCACTGAAGTCAAGAGTTCAGCTATCAAAACAATTCACTCTGGATTGCTGATCTGCTGCAGGAAACAATGCTGCTATTGTTGTGTTGTTGCTTTTGTTATTGAATTCTTGATCTGCTGATCAAACAATGAACTTCTGTGGAATATAGGCTTCAGTTAAAACACTTTCTGTTATATAAAAAAGAAAGAGGTTTGGAATGAGATTAGAGTGGTTAAATGTTTAATCCAGCATGTGTGAGAGCAGGTTTTGGAGACATCTCAGAAGCATGTCTCAAATAACACGTTCAAGTTCAGGTTGTCCTTCTGCTCTCAGCTGGTGTGATGAAGCTGTCTGAGAATCGTCAGGCCTCTTCCTCATGCAGGAGTATCTCTCAGCTGTGACTTTACTCACTTACTGTTCTTACTGTTCGTGATGGGAAACAAACAGACGTGACTGTTAATGCTTAATGTGAGTTCAGTATTGCAGAACCGAATGACTGAAGTCACTGGCTCGATTCATCGCTGCAGTGCTGCGGCTCTTTTATGTGACGTAGCGTCATTTCGCTCGTTTTGCAGGAATGATCATCGCTTCAGTAATGTCATTTCTGAGCATGTTTTCTTTATTTTCTGGGCAGGATCATCCGCTGACAGAGTTTCAGAGAGCTGAAGTCGACGGATCTTCTCGCAGCTCCGGCTGTTTGTGGGTCAGTGAGCGCCTCTGCTGCGCTTTAAAACTGAAGCTGTTTCCATCAGCGCTGTGATTGGCTGCTGTCAGCATTACTCAACCCGCGGCCCCGCCCCTCTCTGTGGCTGATGGGATATGTAGTTTGGCTAGTGGACGTGACTCACATGAATCAGATCCTCATTAGTCTTAAACAGTGAGGGAGTCCGATAGAAACGACAGCGTCAGTACAGACCGGTCATTTACTGCATGTGAGGGCCATCAGACACTTATTCTCGGCTTTCACTGGCTGTTTTGTGACCCCATGAAATAAAAATGAGATCATGTGCAACCATCTACATTTCACTGAGTTTTATTAGATGGTCAAACAGCAGGTGTCACATATTAGAGAGAAAATGTATTCGTGTGTCACTGTAACTGCAACACATTTCCAGCAGAGCTCATGCTGTCTGAATTATTCGTAAACTCTTATATATATAACACTTATATTATGTGCTGAATAATATTAACTGTATTTGTGCTACACTGAGCACAGGTGTATTCTAACAATTATTATTAGCACATTGTTTTTGATGAATATGAATACAAGCGTTGTAGTTTGTAATTAGACCACACGGTGGCAGCACTGCAGCACCCAAACCAAACGTGACATTTTAAAAGTCTCACTGGGATGAAAACCCCACTTGATTCAAATGCCTATAAATGCAGAGAACGCTTCACTTTAATCCATAATGTGATGCCATCTGGAGATCAGGACGACACCCTGAGTGCACCTGTCAATATGAGTGTGTGTGTGGCAGCTGCGCAGCTGCGCAGGCGTTGTGTTGCAGCTCACATGGATGAGCTGGTAGATGTTCCGTCAGTAGATGTTCCTCAGTGCTGGCTTTTATGATCAGGTGCTTCTTTCACTTTGCGTCTTCTGTATATATTTGAGTTATCTGAGATGTTTATTTGTTTAATTAGTTGTTCATCTGTAAAGAAGGACCTCACGTTACTTACACAGTAGAAGTCATCTGTTTTATCATTACACATATATATTTTTAGCTATATTTTCTGCATTTTTGAAAATATCCTTCATAAGACTTTTTTGCAGTCTGTGTTCTTCAGTAGAAAAAATGAAGGTAAAGTGCTCTTCACCCTGCATACTCCAACAAAGAACTGTCCAATGACTTGCTGTTGAAGCGCAGACCCTGGTTAACACGCCTGACGCATGCCTGAGACCGTTCAGACGTGCTGTAGGGTGAGTGGTTGTTTCATTCAACAGTTAAAGATAGTGGAGGCTGGGTAACGGGGAATGATCATTTACACCACATGGTGAAGTCTTCCATAGCTACCAGCAGCATTACAGGCATACCAAAGATGTGAGGAACTTCAAAAGAAGTCAATCAGATGGGTCTCAGTGAAAGAGTTTCAGCTTCTGAAGACAGCTGCAAACTGAAATGGAGGACTTGGTGAACCTATTTAGAAACATATCTAAACATTATGATAACATATAGATAAACATTTATGTAGCCATGAGCGCACACTTTAAGATGTAGGTGAAGGTCCTGAGTTCAGCCATCAGAAACTGGAATGCTATCAGTGTACACAAAACATTTGCAGAAGGAAAATTATTTAAATTGCTATTATAAATTTTTTTCACAAATCTTTGTGTATGGATGACCTACTGAAAGGATCTCTCATATATCTGCAGTATAGGTGCTAACAATCAAAGTTTAATGACGACTTCAGTTACATTATTCATGTTTTAAATTCTAGTACATTCATGTTCAGTCTGAGATCACTGAAGGAAATGTTTCTGGTGTGCATCAGATGGGTGACACTGATGGCAGATGTACAGTCTAACTGTAATTTTGATGTTTCTCAGTATCACTTCTGTATAAATTCACACACATGTGAAAGATAAAACAACTCTCTACACATGCTCAGGTTTACAGGGTTTACTCTAGTTTAGTCTTTTGTATTTCTCTGAGCATTTGTAGTTTACTAACATAGACTAGCAGTGCTAGTGCAGGCGTCTGCGCAGGCCTCTTCAATGACCCCGCTGGCTCACAGCTGCTCTGCAGTCCCTGTTCAAATGTGTCATGTAAAGCAGGTAAGTTTCTTCACTCTTTCTCTGCCTGACAGACGTCTTCTAATGAATATATACATTTGATGGAGATTTTCACATGTGTTTTTTTCCAGATTACACTGGGCACCTTGTTGCCTGGACAACAGCAATTAGAAAGAACTGGGTTACCAGGCAGACAGTGGCGACAACAAAGTACACATTGTAACCATAGAAACCAGGGTCAGGCCAGCAGCATGAGCTTGTCTTAGCATGTGGTAAGAAACACAACATACATGTAAATGTTTCCATACGGTCCTGTGGCCTCTCTTGTTATAATTAAACTCATGTTAATGTTTCACCAAACCAATTGACTGACACATGAATTTGTTGCTATTATTAGTGCCTGTTCACTGTTAATTCAAACATTAAGCTGCTTTAAGCTCATAGATGAGCAGCATCTTTTATTACCAGAATAACAGACGTTAATTACTAAACATCTACAAATCTTATGTCTGATTTTAATGTTTAATGGAAATTGGTATAGATTAATTTAGCAGATATATGAGGTGAGATCTTCCCTCATTCACACAGAATAACCACAGATGTGCTTCATCACATGAATGTAAGAAAGTTTCACTAGTTTTGACAACAAATGTCCAAAAGCCTTTTGTCTTCATTTGTAATTTTGTTATTAATCCATTGTTTTAAATGTAATAATTAAATACATTAATCTATTCAAACTTAATAAACATATTTTTTACATTTTTTTAACCTGTTTTCTTAACACTTTTTAATCATTTTATTTAATTTAATGACATGGGAATATTTATAAAATGCCCAAATTTATTTTGGAGTCACAGTAAAAGTGAGATTTCCTTTGATTTCATCTGAACATGCTGAATTAATAATTACATTAACAGTATGTTAATACTGTTTTAACAGGCATTGAAATGTCTTCCCTATGGACTCAAATGAAGACAGCTCAAAACTATGATGAAGACTGTAAACTTCTGTCAATGCAGTCTGAGTCCATTGTCAAGTCAACACAATGCTATTCTATTGTTGTTAGCGTAATAACCTAATTAGCTTAAACTTTTAATTGTCTGATAGGGGTCAGTATAATTTGTCACAAACTACACACACACACACACACACACACTGATGTCTAGTGGTTTTCCCCATGAGTTTGGCTGTAAGAATGTGATCCATTAGCTTGTGTAACCAGAGGCAGGACAGACGCATCATTCTCCAGCACTTGGCTCACCGGCCCTGGATTATCTCCCCGTCTGATTGGATGTAATCTCCAAGCCGGTCTACCGGCAAGCAGCTGGACATCTAATTAACCATCCGAATAAACCTGGATGAAGTGTCTCAGGTGACGTGGGGCTTCACCACGTGTGAGGTGAGGGCATAATTAACACAAAATAAGTGCCTGATTACAAAAGTCTACATTTACAACGTCAGATGATGTTTTAGAGATTTTTTAAACACCTGTGTTGTTTGAAGAACTACAGGCACAGACAAAGTCAAGACACAATTGCTTGCAAATAAAGCTGTTAAACTGAAAGAAATGCATTTGTATGTGCGAGACTGTAGGCAATCATTTTCAATCTATCAGTAACTGAGGTTTTGAGTCAGAGTTCCAGCCCATCTGTAATTAATGTTCTGGTAATAAGAATAATCTGTTTCATAAATTTTGTTTTGCTGTTAAATATTATTGTAATAGTGTGTTTATTGATGTTTCCCCTTGTGAAAACTTACCCCTTATAGCGGGGCATGTTGTCACATAAGGTCAGCGTGTGCTTTACCTCACGTATCTGTCTGCCTGAACAATAAAGCAGAAAGCATTCAATATCTTTAAGCAGCCAAAACTTGTCTGTCAAATGCAACAAAAACTTGCCTTTGAAAGTAAACCTTGTCTGAGAAATATTCAATGCTTATGTAAAAAACAGCCATTGATATTGTTTCAAGGTTAAGCATGCCAGAATTCTGGTAAGAATGTTAAAAGCTTCATTTCCAGCAATATTTTGGGGATTATCTATTGATTGAACATTATTTCAGCAAACAAAACTTTTAATCAATCATTCAAACACAAACTGAGAACCAGACATACCTCATTGTTTCCACCTGAAAGACACTCAAACTACTCAAACTGAAAATTTGTCTGGAAAGGATCATAATTACATAGTATAAAAGGCTTTTGTGACAAGTTACAGGAGATTCAAACCTATGATGGCAGACAGCTGACCTGTGTAAAACACCACAGAGCTCTAAAGCAGTGCAAAAGAAGCTTCTATAAAAAGCCACAGACTCTGTCTGTGAAGTTCAGAACAACCTGAAATGTCATGTTACTTTCTGTTCTTTCTAATAAGTCAGAAGGGTCGAGCGAGAGCAGTTGTGCATTTGATGACACTGATATCATGTGTTCTGGTGTGTTCACACACATTTGAACTTCAATAATGTTTTAACAACACAGAGCACATGCAGCACTGACAGCGAGCGTGCAACATAACGTCTGTCTATAAATGTTTCACTTCCTCTCGCTTTAATTGCATGTTCTTGTTCTTTACCCACCGACTTGAGAAAACAGGGTTATAAGATTTAGGCATTTGCCTTGTTTAATATTAATTTCATTACGAAGGGTAAGTCTCTCTGTATAGGAGTAAAAAATATTGTTTTTGGAAGCTGTGGCAGTCTCCAGTGTTGAAAATTGTCCTTCAATCAGAGCTGAAGTGATTGTTAAAACCACACGTTATTCAAGCTCTGCTCTATCACCTGAACAAGTCTGTTCCAGCAGAAAACCTGTCACTGGGTATAATAAACCCATTTCAGAATTCCTTTCTGTCATTATTCTAGCATTGTTGTTTGTTGTGTTGCTGGTGATTGTGGTTTGGACTCACCTCTGTGTTTAGTTAATGCTGGTGTGTTATGTGGGTAGAGGCTGAAACAATGAAACAAAAACTGTTTCATTAAGCTTTTGAGGGAAAAACTGCTAAAAGTAGGTATTAGTGTATTCTATATGTTCTTACTCATTTGAAAAAAATTACACAACATAAATATGAACTGTAAATATCTTAATGTTCTATCACCCTGTAAAAGACAAAAAAAAAGCTATTTCACTTTTAGTAAGATGGATTTTTAGGTCCTTATGCATTTTAAAATATCTTAGTCTAATAAACTTCAGTACTACAAAACCCATTTTGTCACATTGCAGTTTAATTGAAATGATTTAAATATATAGACATTGTTTAGTGTAACCACTTAAGACATCACATTTCAGTAAATAAAACAATATTAATAATTAATAATAAAGGAAGAAAACATGCATTTTCTGTTTGAAAAAAAAATCTGTGATGCATGTGAAAGTTAAGGATGTATCTGCATTGGTGTGCTGTACAGAGACGGAGAAGAGCTTGAAAAGATGGAAGGTGAACGTCTTCTGAGCGTGTGGTTAATGGGTCTTGCCTGGACTCTGACTTGAGTCCCTCACACAGAACCTGGACAAAAGAGAGACAGTTTATAATGATGCCAGAATGAACATCAACTGCAAGAAACCGCTAAATGTAACAGTGTATAGAGAGCGCTCGATTAATTGGGTATATCTGAAAATTACAGTAATGTTTGTCAGGGAAATTTTAAGAGCTCTCAAAAAGTGTTTTAAAGACCATCTGTGACAGCATGAAATTGCACTTCAGTGTCTCAAGATTTAACGATGAAGCTGAGGCAGGACTCACACTGGGCTTCACTTTCACCACAGTGAGGAAAAGTGGGCGTACATCCTGTTCCTCACCGCACACTGTCAACAAAGTTTATTCTGCATATGTCTGCATGTTACACTGCCATGGCAGACAGAAGCATAAAGGCACAGACATAAAACTGAACATACTAATGATTGCTCCACTACAGCAAATGTCAAACATAAATACACAAAAAAGCCATTTTACATAAAGATTCTATTAAACCTCGTGACTGTAGCTAACTGTACTGCAACTTCTTATTGCTGCTTTTCATTAAAACTTAGTTACTTAAAGTCCCTCGTTGGTAATCATTTCTTAAGTCATCTTTCATCATCAAAATAATGTATTTAAACATTTTACTGTGAACATTACACATTAACACTATTTGAATGCAACTTTGGATGTTACATGGATGTAATTGTCTTTAATATTTGTATGTTTTTGGTGCAGAACATATACAGATATTTGGAAAATCTCAAACGATGTCAGATATATTTGGAAAAACTGGAGAAAGAACTAAATTTGTATAATTTCTTAAAGAAAATGTGAGTGGTATTTGCCTATGCAACACAGCACCACAATCAGAGTGTTGCTATGGAGGTTATACTGTGTTCTAGTGGTGCTAGGAGGTGTCTAGGGTGTTCTGTGTCATTGCTTACAGGTCCTGTAGGGTTGTGAGAGTGTGTTGCTAAGTCAATTAGAGAGTGTGTTATTTGTTTTCTTTCTCTGATAATCAGGGCAAAGCATTTCCCATGTCTGCACCATTAGCAGAGTCCAGCTAAAAGACCGAGCAGTGATGGGTAAGGTCATCACATTCTTCTCCTTTATGCCAAACATAAAACTGATGGATGCGGAAATGCCTTTTCTCTGTGTTAATGGAGCATTTGGACTTTGTAAATACATTTTCAATTAGTTTTTAATAGGCAACATCTTCCTCTTCCAAAAAAAGTTTTAAAATATGATTTTAACAAAGCGTCAGTTGACAGGCTGATTAGGACAGAGCGCCATAAATCTTTACAGAATGGAGCTACTACCCCAAATGCTCCTCAACTGCAGACACAGGTAATAATACTGAATGAAGCTGTAATGTAAAAAATCAATTCATTCCAGAAATTAAATTCTATTATGAAGGTTTAAAAAAAGAAAATATCTGAGTGCAAAAACCTTTACAGAAGAAGACAGATGTTCAGTTAATTTAGTCAAGAAACTAAAACCAGCAGCACCTTCATGATCTTTCGAGACGTGATGTGTTTAGATTCAGACCCTGAACACAGATGAATATATAAGAAATCATACATCATACATGATGAAAACCATTTTAAACACACTCATAAGCAGCATTTCTGATGTGGAGCTACGAACAGGGAATGTTAGCCAAACGTTCTTTTGGGGCCATAAAAATGGTAGCTATAACATTATGGTATAGGGTTTGCATTCTAGCTTTTTCAACATAATGGACCTTCATTCAGTACCATACTTTCTTTCATGGATCATCTTCCATTTTAGCTTAGTTCTTTGGTTTAATGTCTCCCATGTTCTACTGCCCATAAAACACACAAGGACATGGCAAGATTCATTTCCCCTGCATCCAGAGCCCGAGAGGCAAATGAAGAGTCCTCAGGACTGGTTTTCAGGCTGATGTGAGGGCCTAATGACGAAGAAGCAGAACAAAGAGCCACAGGATATCACACAAAATATCACTTTGGCTCCTGATTCCCTTCTCAAAAACATCCAGGCCAGTGGATCTCTGAGTACTCTCAAACTGACATACAGCCATAATTATGAACCGACTGCATGTTAGACGTTGTTGGAAGAAGTTTTAAATGGTTGCTTTATGTGCAGAAGATCGCAGAAGATGCTGTTGTTTGTAACGTTTCAATTTATGTTGCACAGAGGCTGCGTTTGACATTTTAAAAGAAGCTTTTACCTTTTCAAAATAGTTGGTACTCAGCAACATAATAGAATGTTGCCATAATTGTAGCTTCCTTTAAACTTTTTTCTGAATTTGGTTTTAAGATTTTTCCAATGAACTTTTTCTGTTATAAAAAACACAAGACACAAATTTTCTGTCTGTTAAAAAACACATTCAAGAGTCTCAAAATCCAAAATCTGCCTGTTCAATGTCAACATCTCTAAAAAGAATTCATGTGTAACAATGTGTAACACGTCTCTGCAGTCAAAATATTCATTAAATCTATAGAAAATATATAATATATTATAAATCCATTAAATCTAGAAATATTCATTAAATATATATTCATTAAATCCAATCATTGTATCACTACATTTTGTCATGGTTTAAAGTAACACATTAAAACCGATCACAGAATACATTGAATAGATCAGATGTGTTTATGAGCAGACAGAACTGCTGACTCAATCAACAGGTTATATATTCTTTATATAAGTCCCAGTCAGGCATTATAATGTCATGCAGTCATAAGGCTGATTATAAAAGCTTGTTTTGAACATGATCACACACATGATGGAACAGAGAGAGTAAAGAGTCTGAATACAGATTCCACTCTGTCTGCATGTTTCGTGTGTAAATATATACTTCACTAAACCCTCACAGAGAGACAGAGCTGTGTGCTCATTCATTGGCTGACCAGAATACATGATTACATTTTATTGGTCTTTCTGATCAGCTGACAGGATGCTGTTGCCTGGAAACAATGTTTCCTACTAAAGCAATCCTTTCTCTGCAGTCTTGCCAGTTTACTCAGTGTGTCCACAAACTCACAGCTTATAGCTTATGCTGTGTTTAAAAATGTTTACCTTGTGATTCTCATAAAATAAGCATGTCTGATAAATAAGGGTATAACACATTTTGAAACAGTAATTTCATCTGTTGAGCTAATAATTCTGTCTAATAATTATATAGACATGACTGATAATGTTTAATTTATAGCTAATATGGTAAAATAGCAGTTATCTATATACTTTCTGTGCAGCATAAATATATATAGAGTACATTTCAACACAATTAAATGATTTTTGGAGTAAGTGTAACTAAAGAATCAAATCTTTTTAGTGGCTACAAATGCCGTACAACAAATTTCACCCCAACTGTAAATCTGGTTTCCATGGAAACATCTCAGAGCCAAACAATGGAAGTGGGGTAAAAGGACAAGTGCAATATGCCTCTCTTTCTTTTGTGTGTGTTGTCTGGGGGAGGGAAATATAATTTTGTTCATAATGAGTGTGTACAGTGTGTCATGGGACTTACATCCTCTTGTACAGTCCTCAGTACAAACCTCAGACCGCAGGGCATGCAAATCAGGTGTGACTTTAACACCCGCTCAACCACGTATCTGGCCAAAGTGTTTTACTCTACATTCCCTTACTTAATTTTTCTTCTTCAGCAAAGACATTTATATGATAAATACTTTTATTATGTATTTGCCTTTTTGATTTGCGGTTGACAAGAATCTAATTAAGAATCTCACTACATGAATGTGAAAATGTTTGTTTGTGCTTAAAAACACCTTTTGTCATGTGTTTCTGTAATTGTGGCCACTCTTCTTAGCACACACTGATTGCTTTGGGCCTGTTATGTGTTTTGCGTGTATGGATCTCAGTGGTCAGAGTGGGAGCGGGACAATGTGTGAATCTTTTCAGAGCTGAGTTTAGGTCAGATGGAGCACAAATTTGGAAAGAAATAATTTCACCGTAACATCAAAACATGGTGCCTACACACCATGGTGACTTTTCTTGCAGGTGTGATGTGTCACTACCGTTTACACCGCCATATACCTGTTCCCATACAGCGCTGATGCGGCACTGATGCCAGAGTTTGAAAAATCCCCCCTACCCGTCCTCCCTATAGTGCAAACACAAGGTGCTGCAGTTGAATGCTGGGAAAATGATCTTCAGCACTGATGGTTAGCTGATTAGCATGGTTACCTGGAAAGGCCGCACCTTCTGCCAGGTAATCGGGGTTTCCTCGCAGGGACTGCTGAACAGATGCTGCTTCTCATTAAATACAATGAATTACTTATATGCCGCTTAGCTAAACAAGGAATCACTCTGTGCATGTTTGCATAACAGAGATATGGACATCTGTCAGTGTGACTTTTGAACCGCCTGTTCGTCTGCCTGGCAGGTAACTTGACGCTTATCACTGCGCTGCTGGGCTCTACGGTAGATTAGAGCCACCAGCCTACATAGATCCCTTTAATGAATAATGTAAACACCCCTTAGCCCCAGCTGACCTTCAAAACTGGGCAATTTCATTTGTATTTGCTGCTCCTATTTTTGAGATGATGTGTGTATGACAGTACACACATCATGATTGTTCAGTATTGGCACACTTCATCTCATTAGAATGTAAAGGTGTTATTTGAATACATCAGTAAACAAAACTGAAATCATTAAGACTTTGTCTTTACCAGACAAACTGAACCCTGTAACTTTTCTATCCAGAATGCAAAAAACACTTTGAAACTAGAAATGTATCTAAATCTGAGCTCTTCTAATATCTCCTCACTAATCATACTGTGCATTATAAAACTCCAGCCTCTATACTCTATATTTACAACATAAAGTGGGGTCATGATGTTGGTGTTTTGGCTGTAATGTTTATAATGTGACCAGCTGTGTGGTATGGGATTTTTTTCATTCCTTAATCACATTTAAGGGAGTCTGATATAGATACAGATATGCTCGTTGTTATAGACTAAGATCTCAGATTTAATCTGTGGATTGATTGATGTAGCTACAGTGCTGTTTGTCACTACAGGTCTGTTATCAGCACACTGATGTGTGAAAAGCATCAGAATACAGTGCCACACACCTCAGTTCTACACCAGCTAAATGAAATAAACTGAATTACAGTTTCTTTACAGTAACTTCTGTCAGACAAGCAGTCCTGATCCCTAACACACACACAAAACCTATAGATTAAAGAAACAGTGCTTAAAAACTAAAGCAATCATGCAAATGTCCAATAATGTACAGCAGAATGACATGCCATGCATAAAGACATAACAAAACAACATGATAAACTGAACATTTTAACTAAAGACTAAACTAATCTAAAGAATATTGTGAGCACAAATAACACATTTGTGCTTGAAAATACACCACTTGTGGCTTTTTCCAACCAAATTATTGAAATGTAAAATGGCTGTCTGTGCTTCCTTGCAGCTACCATCTCTTAAGTGGATAAAATTCATGCTAAGGTAAAAACATAATTTCCCAATTTCTTTGTTAAACACAGACAGCACTTCAATCCCATTTATTATGGTGGAGGAGAGATTCTGGCATTTAAAATCGGTTTATCTCTTTATAAACATATGAAAGCTGAAACAGGAGTATGTTAAATTTAACAGGAAAAGAGGTTCATTTCCTTAGCTGGGAAAAAACATAAATGATATACCACATGCATCTTAAACAGCAAGAGAGGAAGTACACAGCGCTGTTGCATCTGTCTGGACATATGCCACATAAAGACTTCTTTAAATAGAGCTTTAGTGTTGTCCTGTCTCATCTGTTGTATTCTTACATTTCACTGGTGTATACAGTATTCAGGTGTTTGTAAATGAGTATAGCATTCAAATAAAGCTGAAGAACAGAACATTTCTTCTGTGAACTTACTAGTGACCTTTAACCAGCTGTATAGCATCTGTACATCCATCTCACTAAATCATCCTGGATTTATCCATCCTACAGCAGACGAAAGAAAAGAAAATATTCATCACACATCAGTTCAACATGGCAGAACATTCAAACATGTTAAATATCTGAACTGTTTAGTAAATAGGTCAAAGAATTTATTCTGAGCAATGCAGAGGTAATAAAAACAGAAAAAAAATAAAATAAACAGCCATCATAAAAATACAATCCTTATACTGAGCGTTTAGAGTGTGACTGAAGATTTTGACTTAAAAATGTTTAGTATTGAGCGCATGGCCTGACAGTTAAACCTGATTAAACTGAATTACTGACTTGTCAAAAGCTGGTTAACTATCCCCCAAAAAGGTTACAGTGATAATGTGAAAATGTTATTAACTAATGAAAAGGGTGAACAGAGATGATAGTTTCTTGTGTGTTGTAGCTATGATGCTGAGTGCATCTATTACTGTAGGGTAAAAAATAGTGTAAATAAATTAAACACTTATTTGATCACCCTGTTAAAAACATTTTGACGTGTGCAAACCTGTGAACAAAACGTTCTGTGAAAGCAGCAGACCCCAGTACGATAATAAAGACTAAATACAAACCACATTACAGTAAGTTATTCAGTGTTGTATTTGCATCATTACACACAGAAAACTAATTTCCCCTGACAACAGTTGTTGCTGAATGCTCTGAGAATGTGCGACGATTCAAACAAGCGAGAGGGACACAATGAAATCTGTACGATCAATTTACACCGTAAAGTTGCATGTCATAACATTAGAAATATACATGTGTAAACCGGATTACATGTGTAAACTGGACTACATGTGTAAACCGGATTACATGTGTAAACCGGATTACATGTGTAAACCGGACTACATGTGTAAACTGGACTACATGTGTAAACCGAATTACATGTGTAAACTGGATTACATGTGTAAACCGGATTACATGTGTAAACCGAATTACATGTGTAAACCGGATTACATGTGTAAACTGGATTACATGTGTAAACCGGATTACATGTGTAAACTGGACTACATGTGTAAACTGGATTACATGTGTAAACCGAATTACATGTGTAAACCGAATTACATGTGTAAACTGGATTACATGTGTAAACCGGATTACATATGCACATTTGTTATCGAGCTGGTTGTGAACATGCTAGATTTGTTTCACGCAGGACTGCACCGTGACTGAAGTTAATCAAAGCACTTCAGATCAGTTCGTCATCAGCCATTCAGACTCTCCAGGTCTTATAGCAGAAGGGCAGTAAACGTGAATCTTAAACCTGAAGTTTATTTCATTCACACTGTTTATATAACAATTCCAAATGTATGTATATACATTAAATGTATACACAACGCATAAAGCTATTCTACACCGCAGTGCAAAATAGTGTGTATGAACAGAAAGAATATATGATGTAGATCTGTTTATTCAACACAAACCAGAGAGACTGTGTGTCAGCGCTCAGCCAAGCCAACCACTCAAACAAACAAATAATGAAACAAACAAATAATGAAACAAACAAATAATGAAACAAAGATGACTGTGTACACCAAAACGACAGCACGGTGAATACAGAAAAATACCTTAAAGGGACTTTTATTATGAAGGTTGCGTTGCGTACCACGCAGTGACGTCACAGCGTTGCAGTAAATTGACAGGCCACCTGCAGGGCCGGTGCGAGTCTTTAAAGGCGCGGACGAGAGACGCGTGCGGCAGACCGGCGGTGATCTCCACACAGACACGTAAGACTCACTTCACTTCACTTCACTTCACTTCACTTCACTTCACTTCACTTCTCTTCACTTCACTTCACTTCACTTCACTTCACTTCACTTCTCCTCTCCTCTCCTCTCCTCTTCACTGTTACGGTTAACGAGGCTCATGAGAGTGAGGGAGACGATGTCAGCCGAAGATGAAGCGTGAAAGCTTCATCTGGAGACATTCGTGTGTGTCGTCCGACCATGAAATGTTCTCTTTAAAAATGAACTCCAGATAGAAACAATGGTTGTGTTTATGTTCGTCCATTCTGACGCACTTTGTGATGTTTAATTGTGTAGTGAATGTTAACAGAGCTGTTGATGCAGATGAGCCGGAGGCGCATGTAGAGAACACGGCACTTCTAACAAAACATTTTCATTAGTAATCATTCCGTCCTTCTGTCAAAGTAATCGTTTCAGCCCTCAATATGGTTTTGCAGAAGTTGTATCGATGGTCGTTGTATCGATGGTCGTTGTATCGATGGTCGTTGTATCGATGGTCGTTGTATCGATGGTCGTTGTATCGATGGTCGTTGTATCGATGGTCGTTGTATCGATTATAGGGCAGCTGTCACTAGGATTAGATGTGAAGATTGTAGTTTTTATTAAAGTGTTTATTAGAGTTAATCGTGGCATATCTGATATCAGCGCAGTCCTCAACATGCTCATCTTTCCGGGGTGGCTCATCATATAGCGGGTCCTTCCTCCACATTATCATGATGTTGATGGCGGTGTAATGTAATGAAGGCACATGCTGCTCTGGCAGGACTCTCCAGATCTCAGGCTGTCGGTGGGAGTGAATTCACACACCTGCAGGTGGGCTTGTCTGTGCTCCAGAAGAAGAAGAATGCACAACACAAGCCGCCTTAATATGTCCATGTAAACCACATGCAGTACCATTCCTAGGTCAGATAGGCTGGAGGAAAAAAGGTGGTGATTAGATTATGTATTAGTGTGGAACCGGGCGAGGATTGTACTGAGGAAAAAACAATGAGGACTGGTGATTAGTGAGGACCGGGCGCATGTGATTAGTGAGGACCGGGCGCATGTGATTAGTGAGGACCGGGCGCATGTGATTAGCTGTGAGCCGTGTTCAGCACCACAGCGGTGGACAGCTCCCACTGCGCCCGGCCTCTGACCACATGCACGATGCCTCACATCCAGACAGATGATGAATGTTGCCCCGCTGGATTTCTTTACTTGATTATTGCGCTCTGGTGTTGTTTTGGATATTTAGCTCACAATATATTGGGCTTATAGAAATATGGTTGCTCAAAACTTGTCTCCTGTGCCAGCTAGAAGTACAAATACACATTAACCATGACAAAACGTGTTATTTATCATCTGTGTGGTATATGTGAACAGACGGGGCTGTTAAAACTAGTAAATGAAATATTTCATGCGTGGGGTGACGAACTTCCGGAGAACCGATCAGACATTCACACGCACCTGTTAGATGTTCAAGAACGGATTCAGACGTCCTGAAAATATTACACCAGTTTATCTCCGAGGGCGAGCTAAATGTGACTTTATCCACCTCTGAATTTGGCAAGCAAATCCCATTTTCATGCAGACAGGCTCGAGGCAGTGCTGATAAGCACTTTTCATTAGAAACAATAATAATAAACAATGTTATCCACCTGGAAATGATTTTAATTTAAACATGCTGCAGGTACAAACACAAGAGGTCATACCTGAATTACAGATGCATTATGTAGAGCTTAAATGTTGCACTACAATTTGTCGTAATGCTTTACTCAAGTAGCTGTTAAAATCAATAAAATGCAGCTCAGATGGTTCGGTGCAGCTCAGATGGTTCGGTGCAGCTCAGATGGTTCGGTGCAGCTCAGATGGTTCGGTGCAGCTCAGATGGTTCGGTGCAGCTCAGATGGTTCGGTGCAGCTTGATAGTTCAGTGCTCAGATCGGTGACGCTGAGATACCTGTTCAAACTTGAGGATCGGTCTGAAATAGTGTTCACTCATTCAGATCGGTCTGAAATACGTGTTCACTCTTCAGATCGGTCTGAAATACGTGTTCACTCTTCAGATCGGGTCTGAAATACGTGTTCACTCTTCAGATCGGTCTGAAATACGTGTTCACTCTTCAGATCGGTCTGAAATACGTGTTCACTCTTCAGATCGGTCTGAAATACGTGTTCACTCTTCAGATCGGTCTGAAATACGTGTTCACTCTTCAGATCGGTCTGAAATACGTGTTCACTCTTCAGATCGGTCTGAAATACGTGTTCACTCTTCAGATCGGTCTGAAATACGTGTTCACTCTTCAGGAAGATAACGTGTCTTTTCAGCACGTTTTTATGCGCCGCTTCTTTCTGTTACAGTAAAGCATCCTGACAAACATAATCAGCATGTGACATATGAACGAGCGCATGTTTACTGTGCTGCACATGAGGGTCAGCTGGGGGGTCAGTGCTGGATATGATGTTAAAGACTGTGTCAGTGCTGTTGTTCATATCAGATATCAGCACAGTCCTGTGAAATGTGTGAAATCTACTGAAACACCATCAAGATACTGTCACATCAACTCTGACCTGAAGAAGACAGTGAACACACACACGGACACACACGGTCCATATGTTTTGTCTGGTGGATGGATGAAACATATCATATATCCTGTATTAATGTCAGCAAAAAAAAAAAATTGGGAAAAATCTGTTTTGAATTCTAGTACATTTCTTACCAGCAATAATAAATACAGACATACAGTCCAAACACAGAGAGCTAAACACAGATCCAAAGGGAGTCCAGACTAAAAAACTCCGCTTTTCTCACTGTGAGAGAGTCTGTTAGGCTGTGTTGAATTATAAAGCAGGAAGTGTGTGGGACTGTGTACAGCACACAGTTTACTCACACTGGAAAGCATATACACTACAGAGACTAAAATTAATGTGGACCTCTCAGGAGGTAATATGTGCATTTTGGCATTATGTAACATGACAATTTTTTTTCAGATCTTGGACAAACATGGAGGAACAGGTGGTGCGTCTGCCTGCGGTAGCCGAGTATGAATTTCCTCATTTTAACTACAAAATACCCCTGTAAATAGAAAATACTTGATTTAATTTGCACTGCAGCATAAATTCTGACCTATGTTACCTAACTAAGCTAACCTAACCTATTGAAACAATGCATTGGACTGCTTGGTCCTGGTTGCCCTGGTTACAAGGTCTTAGAGATCAAGCAGGTGTGGTATCCAGTTGCTGTGATTCTGTTGCTATGAACTTTTTTCAGCACAGGTGCTGGCTGTGAGTGTACACAAAAACATGATGCAGGGACAAAAATCGTTTCACCTCACCACAGAGGTGCCATAAGCGACCAGCAACCCCTCAGTGCTTCAGAAAGAGCACTGAGTGAGGGGAGAAGGGCAGAATGAAAGGAGGATTGGAGAGGAAAGTCTGAGCGAGATGTGCCACAATCGGAGCGCCTCATATCGACACAGGTGAGCACATCTGTGAGTCATCTGACGTCATTGCCACATTATGAAGTTCAGAAAATGACCAAATTGATTTTTGCAGCCATAAAAACAGGCTCGAATGTTTCACTCTGGATGTACAATCGAGATAATGTGATCAGTCAGGAAAATGCTGAATCCTAGTTTTCTAAAGGTGTCTGTATGAAAAGGCTTTAAATAGACCAAACACTTGCAGAACCGAAAGTTCAGTGAAATTTGTAAAACCCTCCAGCACTGATTGTAATTACTGCACATGAGGTTACATTACAAAGATTATTATACAGAAAAATTATACAGAACACACACAAAAACTTCAACTGCAACTACAACTGCCAGTTAATTCAACTACAGTTTGATTTGAATAAACCTTTGACAAGCATAACAAATTCACCATCCCACATCTCTCCAGTTTCAGAGCTGTAAAATAAATGAAACCGTGAAAGCTTCTCTCAGTCCTCATGGCAGGACAGTTATCTTTAATCATGAGCCTTACCTGTGTTACTCACCGGGACATGATCCTGACTGATCAACAGCCACACTTGACAACAATGACAACAATTACAACACCTGAGATCAAAACAGATGCTGTAGCCAAAGCAGCTGTATTCCTTTAAAACATATTTCAGATAGTTTTAAAAGCAGACTGCTCAAATGTACAGAAATAATCCAGCTAATGTAACCAGAGCCAGAGATAAAATGGTTACAGAACAGTATAATTATTAAGATGTATTGAGCCCGATTCCAGGCAAAATGACAACATGAATTGCAGCTTTGTATCATATCAAAGCCTGTAGCAAAACATAATTCAGGTTTAATCTTCAGTTAATGTAATCTTTATCATTAAGATGAAGCGTAATGTGTAATGACTGACTCATATCAGAATCCAGGCTGTATGTGTCTGTTATTAGAAGATGTGAGAGGAGAATCTCTGCTGGGGTTTCTGTTGTACCACAAACACAGTTTGTCATCTGCTCTTCAGCTTTCTCAAGTCCACCAGCAGAACATCATTTAGAGATGAATGAAGCTCTACAGTTTTTCTTCCTTCTGTGATGAAGAGACAGAGATCAAACAGGAAGTAGGTCACCCACCTGATCAGCTCAGGAGAAGAGAGAGACAGAGAGAGACAGAGAGAGACAGAGAGAGACAGAGAGAGACAGAGAGAGACAGAGAGAGACAGAGAGAGACAGAGAGAGACAGAGAGAGACAGAGAGAGACAGAGAGAGACAGAGAGAGAGCGCAGAAGAGACACTTGAGGTGTTCCTGCTGTGTTCTGTTGAAGGAGAAGCTGCACTGGAGTGGCAGTGTTACTGTCAGCTTACTGTATTAAAGAAACAGCTGTCAATCAGTGACTGCTGATGAAGACTGAATTGTTTCTGACAGACGCCATCTCTGATGGTGATAACACTTTCTTTAAGGGTTAAAAACAGATTCATTCTGTATTATGTCTGCAGTGTTGTGGATGACTTACAGAAATAAGAACAGATGATCTGATACTGAATCTATTTTAAAATAATTTTGCATGTTTGTCACTTTAGATGGAAAGTGACAGAAGTTTTATGGGTTAATTTTTTTTTTGTATTTTTCTTGTCATTAGTCATTACCAGTGTAGAGCATCTGCTGGTAAATATTGTCATTTAAACTTCTGAATCTCACTGAAAGATACTGGCGTCATTATCTTCAGAACTGACCTAATGTATTTTTAGTGTTTTCTTTAACATCTTTTTAACGAATGTCTCTCCATTAGTGAGATGTGATACTCATCTGACGTCAAACTGTCATTCTACAGCCTATAAAATCTCCATAACACATTTAGCAATCCAAAAACTGATGTTCTGAGAATGAATATAATAAAGTTTTACAGGCATGACGAATCTCAAGGTTATGATCTGTGCACGTACTCAAAGGGAAAAGATCTTCTCCATTAAATCATCTTTATTGGACATTAGAGTTAATTCATATGTTACAGGAGCTGAATTAAAAGCTTGTTCCTCTTGGATGGACAGAAGATTTTTCTCTCTGCACGCTGTATTTCATTTTTCTAATTGTACTCTGTGAAAAGCAGCCATGCTGAAGTGAAGTATAATTTAACTGGCCCTAATAAAGGATTACTATTCAACAAAGCGGCCATTATTTTCCAGCTGGACTCCGACTGAAGATAAATAGGATTTATTCTCCCTTGCGGAAACTTAAATAAATGTATAAGTGCATGCGGAAACCTGTTCAGCTACTTACAGAAACTTTGAGAAGCATTAAGGAAAAGGGAGAGCTGTATTTAATTCATATGAATGGAGGAGCCTATTATGACTAATAGTTTTTTAATGGAAAAGCTGTCGTTGATGTGAGCTTATTTCTCTTGTGCTGTTGGGTTCTGGAGGCGGTCCAGCTCAGTATGAGACTGTTTCTTCTCTAATGAAGCTTCTCTGGAGAACTGAGCTGTTAGTCTCTGCTCAATGCCATGACCAACACAACGGTCTGCCAGTGGCCTTCTCTTTGTATGTCCTAACCGAGGCAGGGCCTTGTATAAAATGAATGGACTGATGTAACCTTAGATTTGATGGTCTCCTCTCATCCCAAACCACCTGACAGTGCTGCTTTTGTTGTCAGACACACGTGAGTTTGATCGAGGACGGTGTTGTCTGAACAAACAGACATATTTCTCTCTGAGCTCAGCAAAGATGGGTATGACAAGAAACAGACAGGTGGTTTGCGTTACGTCGTGCGCTGTGTTAGGAGCTCACTGAAGTGTTCTGTGATGAGATGGATGAAGGTCTATGACAGATGAGGGTTTTCTGCTTGATTCTATTGTTGTTTTGTTCTAGAGACATCTGCTCTGACAGAAAAGAGAGAGTATCTTGGGGGGCACACTTAAAATCACTGGTGTCTCATGAGGAAGAACTAAATGCAATCGCCCATCCTTCTTGAAATGTCACTATCAAAGATCTAGGATGTGCATGTCTGTGTGGAGAGGTTTTTAGCAAAATTACATGAAAGCTATAAGAAAAGGCCAGCTTACTGCACCTGTGAGATCTTTCTCAGTCGCTATCCTTTCTTCTTTTCCCTGCATCGATCTGTCATTTTAAACCCATCACTATTATCTCCTAAAAGGCAAGTGTTATGAGGGAGTTTATTTATCAAGTGCTTTGCAGTTTATGCTGTTTTTTACACTCAAGGGTAACTTAGTGTAAAGGTGTTAATTCGGGAAACAAACTGTATGTTACTGCCAGATGTTACTGTAGTTTTGCCTTCAGACAGTTTTTACTTGCCAGTTATCTGTCTTTTACACAGAATGAGAAAGCACTGCACAGCGTGACGTCATCTCGGCCAGTCAGAAGACGTTTGATGACTGGTTAGGAGGTGAAGGTTTCGGACCAATGAATACTGGTGGGTGTGGCTACCTAGCATGACACAACAGAATTGTGGTCAACAAAATGTTTTGTTGTTTTTATAATACATAATTTTACTTTATATATCATTTATTTTTATATTAGCAATTTATATTTCATGTTTTTCTCACAAATACCTGCATTTCTACACACCTACACATCTACCTATACGATTTATAACTGCTGTCCATCTTTTCTCACCTAAAGCTCTTTGCAGGACTCTGTCATTAAAACCAGCAATCTGATGGCTGAATCAGACTGGATGTAAGGACATGAGATTGAAACAGAAGCCATCAGACACAGGTGACATTTCTCAGGGTGCGAGCACTCTCACAGAAAAGGGCTGCTAGGCTTCAGGTAACACCACATGATGAGCTTCTGAGTCTGGATTTCTCTGGATTCACACAGGTCTCAGGCAAGCTGCAGCTCTGCTTTCATATGAAGCTGAAAACACATGTATGGAAGAACACCAGGTTACTCGTATGTAGGATCTCAATGACTTTTAAATTGAATTTGAGAGTAAATTAATTCATATTTTAATTTCATAAATGATGTGTTGGGCGTGTTGCTATATAAAAGAACACATGCTGGGAAAGATTTCAGAAAGCCGTATCCATAAAACCACTGAAGGAAATTCTGATGTCTTCAGTACAGTGTCAGAAGGTTCTGGTTTATGCTGCTGTTTATCTTACAGTAACCCGGCAGAGGTTTGTTTTGGTCTGGGTCACTGTGGAAGACTAGTGATTTTGTTGTTGTACCGTCTGCTTTCTGACAACAAGTCACAGTCTACCTCAGTGTTCAGGTCTCTGGACTAACTGTCTGGTTAATGGAGGCACATGACTGGTGAAATGGGAGGCTGATCTCAGAGCAGATGCGCTTGTTTTCACCTTCATTACACCAGCAGGTAAGTCGTGTCTGATCGCAGCTTTTAGCTAGCGCTGATAATTAGCTGTGTTTTGCTCTGTAAACATGCTGTCTGAGAGTGCAGCTGATTAACTGGTTTGGGTTCAGAAACGTGTCTGTATTCTAACCTGTAACAAAACATGTTTGTACATCCAAGTGTGGCTTGTAATGTTTGAATAAACTCAGCAGTTAATTTTATTTCTGTTTGTAGCCCATATATTCCTGCAGGGCCTGAATGCACGGCGCTGTTTTTTATTCAGCACACTTACAGTGGTCATGGTTTTGTGTAGGAGGGCGATACGTTTCAAGGCCTCGAGCTCTGAGTTTATCTTTTATTCATGCACACCTTGTACATTTCTGATGAATCAATTATCTCAGAGGCAAATGGCTTTTGTGCTGTCTGTTACTTGATATGCAACAGCACAGAAATATTTTTATACTTATTAAAAACATCATTCTAAAGTCTGTCTGATTCGACTCTTATACACATTATAGATTTGGTCCTCCACTGCCACTCAAACAAATGTTAAGTATAATCAGATGGACTCCTGTTGCTTTATTAATCAGATCACTAGATGTTATTAATCTAGTTCCTCTTCATTGAGAGACAGTAGAGATGTGACACAGTGTTTGTAACAGTATTGTGCAGCTGATGGATACACACAGACCAGAGAAGCCCTTGCTTCACTCTGAGTATGAATATGCATTAGCCCAGCGAATGATGAACAATGAGAGTGGGTGTTACCTTCAGCTCTCACCAAATGGTGTAGGATGTTTCCATGGCAACCTCATGCAGAATTACAAACCTCGGCCTTGAAAGGGGTTGTTGTCCACAATACTGCCTGCCTGCTTTTATCTTGTAAAAATACAGAACGCAGTAGGTCATTATGACTCCATTACTTTAAGAGTCATTCATTTAATAAGGTAATACCCCCCACACCCAAAAAAGCCCCTTTAAGAAAAAAAAAAGGACAGCAGATTGATTCACCTGAACTAGTTCACTGTTGCTTAAGGGACAAAATGGTAAGTAAATTGAGATTTTCATTTCCAGTGACGTTTCACATTATGATCAGATCTCTCCAACCCTGGAGATGAAAATTTCAATTACTGCTGCACAAGCAGCTGCAACGGGTTCATTCCCCATAACAGCCATAAGAGCTCAATCATACATCCCCCCCCCCCATACATGAATGATTAAATCACGAAGAGAAACAATGTACGATTTCAATGAGTTTACTCTCATGAAACATTCTGGAATATTAAGTCATATAGAATTATGGGTAATCATCATGGGTGTTTTGATATAACATCACATGCAGAAATATTAAACATGGAAAAAGATCTGTTGAATGCTGTGTACACACATCAGAGGGTTAAATACTTTCACATACACTTTGCTTTTTGTACATGTTTATTATGCACTGTGCAGTATCGCACAAGTGCAGTAATGTTGTAAAAACAGACGTGAACCCTCACGTTTTCTGTAAGCGCACAGCCGGAGCCTCTCACAGATCATGACGGGCAACAGCGCCTCCTGCTGGACAGAAACCGATCCTGCAGCTTCACTGTGTAATGACGACGATGCGGATAATTATGATTTTTGATGAGAATGTGTGTGAACGCTGTCAAGAGCTCATCTGAATATTTATAATAATGTTACAATGAGAATGTGAAAATCACTGATAAAGCAGAGCCAACTGCACTTCATACAGGACAGCTGTCACGTGAGTGAGTGTGTGAGTGTGTGAGTGAGTGTGTGTGTGTGAGTGTGTGTGAGAGTGTGTGTGTGAGAGTGTGTGTGTGTGAGTGAGTGTGAGAGTGTGTGTGAGTGTGTGTGTGTGTGTGAGTGAGTGTGTGAGTGAGTGAGTGTGTGTGAGTGTGTGAGTGTGCGTGTGAGTGAGTGAGTGAGCGTGTGAGTGAGTGAGTGTGTGTGAGTGTGTGTGAGTGTGTGAGTGTGCGTGTGAGTGAGTGAGTGAGCGTGTGAGTGAGTGAGCGTGTGAGTGAGTGTGTGTGTGTGAGTGAGCGTGTGAGTGAGTGTGTGAGTGAGTGTGTGTGTGTGAGTGAGCGTGTGAGTGAGTGAGCGAGTGTGAGTGTATTTCAGATTCTGAAATCTGGGCAGCTGAACATGGAACATCTGGCTGGCTTTAATTTAGTCTCCAAGAAAACACTGCAGAAGTCTTCATAGAATATGTATGACAGTGTGTTCACGGGTTTTATTCCATGCATGAACATCTGCTCTCTGAATAATGGAAATATGATGATGATAAAACGTTTATATATGTGTCTCACAAGCTCAGTGATCACATCTCCACTACAGCAGGAACTTTAAAGTGCACAAACACAGAGAAAGCTATAAAATATAACTGTTAGAAAATTCTAGTAAAAGTAAATATTTGACATTTTACAGCATGGCTTACAGGAGCTCGACAATGCAGCCATCAAGGTTTACAGGATTTTCAGCTGTTTTCTTTTCACTTTCACAGTCACTGAGCGAGCCAGCAGATGAGGAAGCTAATGCCTGGCAAAACAGACCCTCTCACATCCAATAAAATGTTGGAAGGAAACATACCAACTGAGTAACATGCTCACAGGTCTGAGGCTCATTTTCAGTATGTCTCACACTGTAACACACTTTCAACAGGACAAAATGACAGGCATAAAGTTAGATAACCATCTAACAGACATAATAAAACTCTTCTTTTCTGAAGATTCAAATCTCTGCTTCAAATGCCCCAAATATTTTGTGCTGAACAGGGCAAAATATTGTGCCCCTGCTGCCCCATCAACCAGCGTGAAGATGCATTATAATAATAATATTTGGCATTGTAACGGTTTTAAAAGATCCTTGTTGTCACAGAGGATTTATTTATAACCTGAGACAGATACAACAAAGCAGCTGTTTTCCAGCAGAACATACCATATAACTCAGAAGATATATTTAACCGTAATATTTGTGTCACGTATTATGATCCGGCCGGCTATTGTCTGTATATGTTTGAGGAACAGAAGCATTAATGATCTCAATGAAGACTCGTCAGAGAAGCACAACTGAGACTTTATCTGATGTGTTGAACCCCGGTGTGTGTTACCCACCGCGTTCAGTGATCGGAAACGTTTAACAAGTAATAACATTTCAGATGACTGAGTGCGTTTCACGCGTCAGATATGATTGAGTGCGTTTCACGCGTCAGATGACTGAGTGCGTTTCACGCGTCAGATGACTGAGTGCGTTTCACGCGTCAGATGATTGAGTGCGCCACGTAGATGATTGAGTGCGTTTCACGCGTCAGATGATTGAGTGCGTTTCACGCGTCAGATGATTGAGTGCGTTTCACGCGTCAGATGATTGAGTGAAACACTACGGATGATTGAGTGCGTTTCACGCGTCAGATGATTGAGTGAAACACTACGGATGATTGAGTGCGTTTCACGCGTCAGATGATTGAGTGCGTTTCACGCGTCAGATGACTGAGTGCGTTTCACGCGTCAGATGATTGAGTGCATTACATTTCGTATATTTACGGTAGATGATTGAGTGCGTTTACGGTAGATGATGAGTTTTCACGCGTCAGATGATTGAGTGCGTTTCACGCGTCAGATGATTGAGTGCGTTTCACGCGTCAGATGATTGAGTGAAACACTACGGATGATTGAGTGCGTTTCACGCGTCAGATGATTGAGTGCGTTTCACGCGTCAGATGATTGAGTGCGTTTCACGCGTCAGATGATTGAGTGAAACACTACGGATGATTGAGTGCGTTTCACGCGTCAGATGATTGAGTGCGTTTCACGCGTCAGATGACTGAGTGCGTTTCACGCGTCAGATGATTGAGTGAAACACTACGGATGATTTCACGGTAGAGATGAGTGGTTCAGTTTATCAGATGATGAGTGCGTTTCACGCGTCAGATGATTGAGATGAGTGCACGCGACAGATGATTGAGTGCGTTTCACGCGTCAGATGACTGAGTGCGTTTCACGCGTCAGATGACTGAGTGCGTTTCACGCGTCAGATGATTGAGTGAAACACTACGGATGATTGAGTGCGTTTCACGCGTCAGATGACTGAGTGCGTTTCACGCGTCAGATGACTGAGTGCGTTTCACGCGTCAGATGATTGAGTGCGTTTCACGCGTCAGATGACTGAGTGCGTTTCACGCGTCAGATGATTGAGTGAAACACTACGGATGATTGAGTGCGTTTCACGCGTCAGATGATTGAGTGAAACACTACGGATGATTGAGTGCGTTTCACGCGTCAGATGATTGAGTGAAACACTACGGATGATTGAGTGCGTTTCACGCGTCAGATGACTGAGTGCGTTTCACGCGTCAGATGATTGAGTGCGTTTCACGCGTCAGATGATTGAGTGAAACACTGATGATTGAGTGATAGTGCGTTTCACGCGTCAGATGATTGAGTGCGTTTCACGCGTCAGATGATGAGTAATAGTGCGTTTCACGCGTCAGAATTAACGTCAGATGATGAGTGCGTTTCACGCGTCAGATGATTGAGTGCTGGTTTCACGCGTCAGATGATTGAGTGAAACACTACGGATGACTGAGTGCGTTTCACGTCGAAGTGTTTACGCGTCAGATGATTGAGTGCCGTTTCACTCAGATGACTGAGTGCGTTTCACACTAGATTCAACGGATGATTGAGTGCGTTTCACGCGTCAGATGACTGAGTGCGTTTCACGCGTCAGATGATTGAGTGCGCTTCACGCGTCAGATGACTGAGTGCGTTTCACGCGTCAGATGACTGAGTGCGCTTCACGCGTCAGATGACTGAGTGCGTTTCACGCGTCAGATGACTGAGTGCGTTTCACACTTCAGATGATTGAGTGCGTTTCACGCGTCAGATGATTGAGTGCGTTTCACACTTCAGATGATTGAGTGCGTTTCACGCGTCAGATGACTGAGTGCGTTTCACGCGTCAGATGATTGAGTGAAACACTACGGATGATTGAGTGCGTTTCACGCGTCAGATGACTGAGTGCGTTTCACGCGTCAGATGACTGAGTGCGTTTCACGCGTCAGATGATTGAGTGCGTTTCACGCGTCAGATGACTGAGTGCGTTTCACGCGTCAGATGACTGAGTGCGTTTCACGCGTCAGATGATTGAGTGAAACACTACGGATGATTGAGTGCGCTTCACGCGTCAGATGACTGAGTGCGTTTCACGCGTCAGATGATTGAGTGCGTTTCACGCGTCAGATGATTGAGTGCGCTTCACGCGTCAGATGACTGAGTGCGTTTCACGCGTCAGATGATTGAGTGCGTTTCACGCGTCAGATGACTGAGTGCGTTTCACGCGTCAGATGATTGAGTGCGCTTCACGCGTCAGATGACTGAGTGCGTTTCACGCGTCAGATTATTGAGTGCGTTTCACGCGTCAGATTGAGTGCGTTTCACGCGTCAGATGACTGAGTGCGTTTCACGCGTCAGATGATTGAGTGCGTTTCACACTACGGATGATTGAGTGCGTTTCACGCGTCAGATTGTTTATCATCAGGGTTGGAGAACCTCTGGACTAAGCTTAGTTCAACTTCATCAAACTTGTACCTTTCCAGAATTCATACCTGAGACTCAGAGACATCTCCAGTAAAGTGTCTGTGGTTTAATGCATCTCTGTGTTGTGATCTGTCTGTATCTAATACCTGCTCTCACTTCCTGTCCACAGAGCAGCGTGTGCAAGACGTCCGGCTCATCCGAGAACATCCCAACAAGATCCCGGTAAAATGATCATACATGCACATGCCGAGCTGAAGATGACATTTATAACTGATAACCAGCAGAAAGACATACACACCTAATAAAGTATAAACAAACATTATTCTGTTGGTTCTGGGATAGAAATTTCAAGTCAAGAAAACATGGAATTATGACAGATGATGACATGACTTGAGACACTTCAGCATTTTAAAATGAACATGAAAAGTCAAATGTTGACTTAAATTTTGAATGTTGCTCTTCTTTCAGGTGATTATTGAGAGATAAAAGGGAGAGAAACTACTGCCAATTCTGGACAAAACAAAGTTTTTTGTTCCTGACCATGTAAACATGAGTGAACTTATTAAGATAATCAGGTAAAGAAGACAAGGATTCTGGAATGTCTGGATGCTACATTTACTTCCTGTCTGCCATCAAGTTGTTTCTATGGGCAGTTCTTTCTCCCTGTTTTCCAGTGGAAATCAGAGCAGATGAAGTCAACCCCATTTAATCTGATCTGGAATTGAATCCTGAAATTGTGCTACTCCAAAACAGAAACACAGTTTGCTCTTGGTATTTTAAAATAAAGACAAATATGCACCCTGTCCTGTTTTATTCTGAATGACCAAAAACATTGTTGGAAAATGTTAAAGCTGTTTTTCTGTTATACATCACGTACAATGTCCTGCTGACATAACTGAAGAGTCTTCCAACACAAGTAACGCCACATCTGTCTTTATAACAGCTAAAGATTCTGTATTGTGAAAAATAATACAGACAAAAAGAAACTGACACACCTGTGGCCAATGTCACAGCCAATCACAAGAATTGGAGGTGGGGCTCTGTCAGCCTCATGGCGAATTTGAAAACATTTTAGAAAGTGTCAAATTCATATAATAATGCATTATACAAAATTCAGCATTCAATAAACATTCTCCTCTGAATACAAAATGGCTGCATCAGTATTGTTTTGGATGGAAAGCTCTATGATACACGCAACCTGTAACTGTTTATAAGAGAATGTGCATAGCCAGCGATCCGTCACTAAACATCCTGTAATAAAGCAGCTACAGCCAAACAAATACAAATTCCTAATAAATGTTGAATGACAGGATGGAATGGAAATTTAATGTTAGATAAATGGAACAGGCTTTATTTTATGATTGATTTATGATTGATGTATGTTTGACTTTGAGCATCTCTTTAAAAAGATTTGTTGCACCAAGAGAAACATCTTGCCTCTGGAACAAAGTTTTCATTAGAGCCTCACTGGAACTGATTAGATGTGATGCAACTGTGAAGCGAGTTTTTTAACATCTCTTCTCAGTGAGGTTTCACATGACGTGTTTGAATACTGTAAGTGCCGGCTGAAGCACATCAAATACAGCATTCAGACCTGAGTCAGATCATCAGCCAAATGTCCCTGAAATAAACTATATAAGTGAGGTTATTAAATGAGAAACTATCTAAATTAACATGTGCAGTTGCACAAATAGCTAAACTGTCATTTTAAATGTAAAAGTCCGAGCACTAGTAAGAGGTGTGTATATGTGTGTACCTGTGCCAGTAATGCTTGTGGTGCGTCAGGGCTCTGATGTGATTGGGGGGCATCACTCTGGCTCTCCCCCCCACAGGAAACAGGAAATGGAGACATCACACAAGAGCAGATCTCCTCTAGCTTCTCTCTGACAACACAACATATGAGTTATTACATATATTTTAATAAAACCACTTAACATGCTAATGATTTTAGAACATTTCCCAGCATTCACTGGGGGCATTCACGTTAATCATACAAGCTGATGACTGAACTCACACTCTATAAACCTAAACGATGCAGAAAAGAACAGAACTGTAATTTATGATGAGATCATGAAATTCAAAGAAATTCATAAAAATGATTAAACATTAAATAATTTATCAGCATGACTTATATACAACATATTGTGCATTCCCAGAAACATTGATAAAATGTTTAACTGACAGTGACAGAAATTGTTCGTTTCAGCTGGTGTCAGGAGTAACTTCTGTTTAATAATGACAACAGTGAAGCAGTATAAACTTCACGAATAAGCAGAATTTGCTGTTTCCAGACATTAGAAAACTGTTCAATGATTGAATCCTGTGATATCCGTTCCCACAGCTGTGCAATGACAACCTGCTAATGTGAGAAATGCAGGAAGAAGCAAGAGCTGCTACACTTCTGTGATCTCAGACCAGAGTTATTCAAGACCAATAGATATTATAAACACTGAGAGAAGGACAACAATGTTGATGATCATACACTGAAACAGACAGTATATTCTAATAAATGTACAGTGGGAGCTGGTTACTGGAAGTTGTTTGTAAATGAACACTAGAGGGAGCAATTATGGTAACAGCTCCTCAAACAGCACATAGCCATTGTGTGTCTACATCAAATCCTCCACAGTACAGCAGAAAGCAGACAATTACATTCTGCCATTACATTCAACATTTGACAGTGTGATAAGCTAACTAAAGATCGCGTAATTACAATTAAAATGACAAGTAAAATCTTGCTCGGGTTTATCATAAATGTGTTAAGATGTTTGCAAAAATGGTTAATGTAATGATATCATATGGTTAAAATCAGAAAATATTACTGTTAGTCTTATTTGATGAATATTTTATTTCTTGTATGAGTGTGTGGATGTTGGTAAAGGGAAACCTTACAAAAACACTCCTCCTGAAAAGACAGCTGTTATGTATCACGTCCCTGTATCATGCATCATGCAATCTCTGATGCCCCTCTCTCACACCCACTTCCACACATCTCATAACTAATGCTAATCAACCAACAGCAGACTAGCAACAAAGTGGCCTGATCAGCTAAAGCAGCAGAAGCAGTGATTTATCTCTGCTCCGTCAAACGCAGATCTGATGTTATGAGTCACATAAAAGCTAGTTTGAGTCAAATCTCGGTTGTCTGTTGAAGCAGCATATCAAATCTTCAGTGAACTTTTACTCAGCACCATCAGAGTTGATCTCCTGTAACCGAAGATAAATCTCCCTCCTCTTCAGACACTGAAACCAAAGACATATAACGAACACCTCATATCTCGTTTCCATATATATACATATAAAACAATCTACAAACTGTATGTTGAAGAACTTACCATCTGTCACACTGAAGTTACACTGTGATCCTCTTGCATCAACGTGGGTTCTCTGCACTACTGGAAAGCAGTTACACTGAGATCTTCTTTTTTGCTAAGACAGAAATACTGAGCAAGAATGACACTGAACTCTACAACCTGTAGCTATGCTGGATATGCTTCATGGATTCCAATGAAGAATAGTTACAATGACTCGGGCAAGATCAACATGACACATTTATATTAACTCACCTGCAACAAAAAGATTTGTTGTACTAGTCATATCATTAACTAACAAATGCTCGAATTATTCTGTAAAAGCAGAGCAATGGAGATTTAGAGGGAGGGCAAGAGAAGGACTAAGCTTGGCAATTAAGAAAAGCAATCTTTGATCCCTGAGGTGGAGAGAGAGAAGCGGTGTTTATTAATACAGTGCATGTCTCTTTAAGAGAAGGGTGAATGAGAGAGAGAGAGCTTGTGTAAGGGGGAGGGGGACTGGCTGCGTTGGAACAGTCCGCCTCTAATGAGCAGATCTGAGAGACACCAGTGTAAGAGAAAGAGACATCCAAACATATGGGGGAATAAGATGATGACGGGGAAAAGACAATCCACGATGGGCAAAAATCATCCCAACAACGTGGTTGAGTCAAGGAGGAACAGATTAAGATAAATCTGGAACAATGAGTCTGGTTTTCACACCTGAAAGAGAACTGGAGTGGAGGATTTTTATATAGCTCTGTGGAAAGAAGAGAGAATGACAAACAGTGCCCTGATAAGGAATTAATCTCATCAGTTTGTTTGTGATCATGCTGTGCGCTCATCCTGTGCTGGTGTGCGTATATATGCATGCAAAAGACTGCATTGCTGCTCTCTGACGGAGACTGAACCCAGCAGAATCCTGTGCTAGTTTCTCTTGTTGTTCTTACACTCTGTCTCCCTGTGTGGCATCAGCATGTTGGGTGGATTTGTTACAAGAAAGCGTGAGCTGGTGACAGAGAGGATTCATTCGTAAATGCTATTTGACCGCTTCATTCAGCGACCGTCATTCTGAGGACTCACAGCTTTCTAGGTGGAGCTTGGTGGTCTCAACAGCAGGGAGGGGAAGTGAAAGAGTTCAAAGCCTGAGAGAGGGTGAGCAGGAGTCTGGGCAGGAGTGTGCTGGCACAGGCGGCCTCTGTGGAGGCAGGAGAAAGGAGGGGAGAATTGTTGCTGCATTGGTAACAGTACGACGAGGCGCATGGCTGGCACGGGCCTACTTTCATCACTGAGAACCACCCGCAGGAGAGCAACTTATGAATAACAAGCTCCACTCCAGAAGGAGGATGGTCTGAGAGGGCCTAAGCTGCCCCTGTCTGCTTTGACAGCAGGGGACTCCTGCCCAGGAGGGCCCCTCTTTCTTTCTTTTAACTTTTTTAATTGTTTTTTACAGCTAGTTTTAACAGGCCTCCTTCTGCCCCAGCTTTGCAACAACACCCTCACCCCATTTCAAGTCTGATTTCTTTGGGTTCTTTTCTTTTTGAGGTTTGGGGTATTTGCCAAAACCTATTTCATGCATGTCCACTGGGGGCAGGTTCAACTTTGATGATGGGGGATCATACTGTGGAGGGTGGGTGGAGGGAAAGGCCCATGGCCATGGCATCTGCACAGGACCTAAAGGCCAAGGCGAATATGCAGGCTCCTGGAGCCACGGCTTTGAGGTGGTGGGCATCTATACCTGGCCCAGTGGGAACACCTATCAGGGGACATGGACGCAGGGCAAGCGCCATGGCATTGGAGTTGAAAACAAGGGCAAGTGGGTTTATAAAGGTGAGTGGACACATGGATTTAAGGGACGCTATGGTGTGCGGGAGAGCACAGGAACCAGCGGCAAGTACGAGGGTACATGGAACAACGGACTACAGGATGGATATGGAACTGAGACCTACTCAGATGGAGGTAAGAATTGAATGAAACTTGGGAAGCTTGGGAATTGAACTGAAGTTTGTTTAGTTTCTTGACACTGAATGCTGAATTCTTTAAACAATCCTCAGTACAATAACACCCTTAATACAGGCCATGCAAACACTATTAGAAAGAACATAAACACAGACTAAAGATATTCTAGAACACCCAGTAATTTCTGTTTTTCACACCCATTACTTTTGACTTGCAGCATCCATTTTTTCACCCTCTCCCTTCCTCATCTGGACATCTGGAGATAAATTTGAAGAATCAAATTAAGACCAATCGGACATCTAGGGAGAGGAAAAAGAAAGTTAGAGATCGAATCAACTCACAACTCATCAAATTACGTTAAGTTCTTAACAAAATACCAGAACACTCCCATTCAAGATGTAATAAAAGATTCTGGTGCACTGTTCTGAACTCAGTGTAAACAGAAGTGAAATAACTTGCCCATGACAAGCTGATACAAAGGCCGGATAAATGACAGAGCACTGGTCGTGAAAGTAACATATAGAGCAGAGGCTCATGTACTTAAATAAAGCAACACTGCCAGTGTAGCATAACTTCACATAACATCAGAGCAATGATCTAACACCACCTGCCCTGAGTAAATAGTTGTGTCAATGATCTTTCATGAGGATTGAATGCACAAACACTGATCAGAAATGCCTTCCTGTCAAGAGATCAAGAGTCACCTGAGCTAAACTCATCATCTGACCTCTGTACATTATTATGAATTAAACACATCAAGCATCTTGCTAAGGCATTTGCCTGTAAAGTGTGTGTGGTGACTCTCAGGTGGATGATGATGTGTTCACATATGCATGCTCAACTCTTTATACTCGATTTGAAGAAAAAACTGCTGAATGTATGTATGTGTTCTTCAAATATTGTCAGCACACATTCGACTGTTTAAGGACTGTCAGTTCTGGTGAATGAGGAATCTAAATTTTGAACTGCAAAACCTCTCTTTCTCTTTTCTGTTTCATTTTCACAATCTCACTGCAGTGTGTTACCTGTGTCTCTTTACAGCAGGTTGCTATGGAGACGTGCACAGGCTCTGGTGGCAGGTCAGCTTGTCTCTGGAGACTCAGTGCTCTCCATTCTGATTGGCTGGTTGACTCACTGATGGTGTTTACTTTGGTGGTAATCTGGGCCACTTAATCACAACCACTGTAAGCAGTCAGTAAAGACAAAAAAGAGAGAGAAAGAAAGAGAGCAAAGAAAAGAGGATGAGAAAAGGGAGAGACAATAGAGGCCGACAGGGCCACAGAGAGGTTCTGGAGACAGTATCGCTCTCACATGTCTAAATCCACTAAAGCGCACACATTAAGACATCTGTTCACATCATGAGCTGAACTCTTCAGCCTGTATATAGTTACATCTGTATGTGTATGTGTGTATAAGTCTGTACAGAGAATGGTACAGGGAACGGTAGATTATTGCTGTCATTGCTGCTCTGAATTTAGTTTCTGATGTAACTCTAATGATTATTCAGAATTCAGGAAGTGAAGTACTTACATCAATATGGAGCAGCAACAGCATCTCGTCCCCTGTGTGGCTTGTATATACAGCGATTCCCAGTGCTGCTGTATGACAAAGATACAAATGCTGATCAGTTTGGCATTCCAATGTACTCAGAAGCAAACTGAAATATCTATAGCTGACTTTACAATAAAATGAAATGTTGTATATCAGAGATGTGGTTCATATAGGCTTTTTACATCGCTGGGTGCTTTAATGTTGTTTATAATCCTACAGTGTTTTTCCACTTTTGAGAGGCGTCACCAACATAAAGTTAAAAAAATACAAGTCAAACTGAAATCCCCTTAACTGGATAACAGCCTGCTAGACTATGCAGGCTTACTAAAGGATTTAGGTTTAGGTTTATTTTTTGGGGCACAATAGATTTGCTCTCTGTACAAACGTTACACATGACATGAATAAAGACTTTTATGGTGTTGTTTATGCAAGATTGAACACCATTACTTTACAGCTGGTTATGGATGAGAGTCCATCTATGGCTATTGAATCACCTGTCTCAATGCACTGGCCTGGATTTAGAGCCACAGACGACATGTGCTCTCCAAGCATGCACGCAACAATTACTTTGCAGTGCAATTGCTGACTTGGTAGAAAAGACAGAGATGAATAATTCATTGGAGAGCCAATCTAAACCCACTTTCTGTCTGCTTTGCGTGAGTGTGCCTTTCCTGGCAGGAATTCTAATTAGTGCTGTATGTGGGATACTCGGAATACTGTCATTTCTTGAGACAGATCGCTCCCTAATCAAGAAACAGAAACAAGGGGAGTTCAACCTCATAACAGAACAGTGCACATTGTTAAAGAAACGGTTTTAAATTCAGCCCGGAGGAAGGCACGATTAAATCTGTCCTGTGATATCTGCGCATCTTTGATCTTTCCGCATTAACTCTTTCACTTCTTCGTGGTCGCAGCGTTGCACAGCGCATCTTGCAGGCCTCTGGCCAAAATGCCAGTGAATTCATTTTGACGTGTTTGCTGGACTCAATAAAAGACTACGGATCACATAATCCGTGTGAAACGTCCCAAACTCATGCAAAGCTGGGGCTTTCTGAGTGTGTTTTACACACATCACACACATCAGTGAGAGCTGTAACAGAATGTGTGTGTTGTGTTTCTGCTGCTGTGAATCACAGTGGTTTGGTGATTCAGATAATTCTCTGGTGAATAATAACATCTTGGTCTGTATAATATATATATATATATATATATATATTATACTGTATATATATCTCCACATTGTGTATTCACATTTGGCTAATTTAAACAGACTCGGGTTCACTGACATTTACATCATCATACTGGAAATCTTGACCTGTTAAGACCCAGCAATCTTATATACATACATTCCCACAAAATGTTATCAAATAATAATATCAAATTATAATTTAGACAGAAAAAACGGAGATGTTCCCCTTCAGGCACACCAGATTGAAACAGTATTAATGAAAAAGTATGTCCACTACAGAAATAAAAAATGAGTCTCAAGAATGTAAAATCCACCCGAAACAAGCTCCTGAACTCCCACTCTAATCTTCAGGACCACGGAGAGCGCCAGGAGAGCGCCAGCGTTGTGACTGTTCTCTCCTTTACAGGAGCTTTCCTACAATATCACAGTAATACATACAGACTGTCATTATCTGACTGATATATCACCTTGTTTACATATAAGCCGATTAGTCCCTCTTTTAATGAGAAGTTCCTTTAGCTACCTGCAGAACTATCAAAGGACCATCGGGTGTGTGTTCATACCACAAGAGAGTTCTGTCTGACCTCACTGTGAATACAAACATAAGAGACACTTGAACAGTTTGTTTAAAATGATAAGCCTGTTTGCTGAGTGTCAAATTAGATGGTTAAGAGTGAAAGTAAAACACACATTTCGGTCTACTTAAAAAAGATGGAAGGAATTGTAAACATGCTGTAGCATTTATAGTTTTGTAATTGTATTAAATGGGCAGTATAATTAAAAGTTCACTAATCTTTTTTATGCACTTCTTCATATAAAGCACAGTGTTAATTTTAGTTCCTGTGTCTTTGGGTTTCTGCCCAGAGTATTTAAAAGTACACAGAGAAGTCTCAATACAAGAACAGCCAATCAAATACAAGTTTCTTCTCCACTTACACAAACAGAAAGTGGTGATGTATAAAACAGCACATTTCAGCCTGTGGGCAGAACTTGTCCTCAGACTGTCAGACTCTGAGATGGTTGATTAGTCTCGTGTCGGTATTAACGCTGTATCCATCAATTAGAGCACTGCAGATGTCAGCACTTCTATATCACAGTCAGACTGATGGCTGCGACACAATCAAGTGCTCTCATTCTGTAATGCATTTACCCTTCTATAGACTTTTACTAAAACTCGAGATTATCCTTGATATATTTACAATGAATCTGAAATTATCACCGGATTATTTAATTCTGAAAATAAGATCTCAGAACTATTAGCTATGAGAATTACATAGAATAAAAGTTATTTTGGAGTTATTACAGTTGATGTTTTAGAATTTACTGTTTTATTTTCAAGAACAGAATTTTCTAACCTAATTCAGTCTTTCAGTTCTGCAAAAACACACAAATCCTTAACAGTACTACATCAGTGACCCCCTCAGAGGAAAGTTTGTATGACAACTACACATGCTGTAGGTGTGTGGGACTTTTCCAAGCTAATCTCATCAGTTCAGGGCTGTGTTTGATCTACATACCACACAGATGCTGCCTGACAATATAAAACATCAGACAGATGCTGTTTAACTGTTATCCTGTCAGCACATCATCAGAATGACAGCAGTCCAGACCTGTGAAAACATCACACACAGGCTACAAGTATTGTTTTATTGATAACATTGGTTCTTAATCCAGTCGTAATTCACAATTAAAAAAAACTCTGTGAAGTACAATGATACCTTTGGAAAAGAAGACCTCCAAAATACTTCAGGAGTTTATGATCATTTAACATTTAGTAACACAAATACTCTGAAGCCCTGCTGAAAAAACAGACAGATAGTCAGACAGATGTAAACTGAAGTGAGATTCACTCAGCACAGCTGTAGCTGTAGTTGTCCAGCAACCCTCACTGACATGCCAGCCCACAGAGATCAATACTGACAATACAGAGTTCACATGCTGAATGTGTATGAATACAGATAACAAGAACAGAGCGCTGATACTGTAAAGACAAAAGAGACGAAGGATAACAACAGAGGTGGAGAGATGATGAGACAAGCGAGCGCGCTGTGTGTGTAGCACTGGTGTGTTCTAGAATGTGAGCCAGGATGAATCATCAACATGTAGGGATAGTGGTGACATCACAGGTGATGTCACAGAGCAGGAAGTTTACAGTGTGGATCAGATGAATCACTTATATGAGTCTGACAGTCTAAATGATTCCTGCTGGGTGAGCACATACCATTTAACATGTCTGTGTGTGTGAGAGAGAGAGGGAGAGAGAGAGAGAGCTGTCCTAGATTTCAGCACCATGGAGAGAGGCACTCTGATGGCACTTAGACTTGGTTGTGTGAGAGCAAAACCCTAGAAGACAAAAAGAAACAAAAGAAGTGTGAATTATATAGAGCTCAATCTGGAATCATATCATGTGTAAAGCAATGTCTGTTTGCAGACACACTGCTTAAAAACAATAACAATAAAACAACGCTGCAAAGCAAGCGCAAGGAAAATCTTACAGAGCGCAATATTCCATACAATATATCGCAAGATATTCAACACTGATGGGCAGTGTAAAACCTCATGGACATGAAGAGAGATGAGATACGCTCTTGATCCCTGAGACCTCATCACAATAACAGCAGGAAATCATGGCTGCTAAAAACTCTTCCTCCACTTTTGTCATTACAGTGTTTTCTGTGGTTGGCAGTGAGGATGTTGGCTACTGTGTCAAAAGCACTCACAGCTGTGATTATGGTGTACTGTACAGTTTACTGTAGAATGTTTCTGATTTCTCAATGATTGTTCTACTCTTGTGATCATAAGCAGTGTTTAGGTTTATAAGATCTTTCACAACCATCAGAGGCATCTGACATCCCCAGATCAAAATTCATCATTGTTACCTCTGCTA